>JAOXJP010203754.1:0-12018 GCA_025762735.1 Platanus orientalis
AAAATTTGTATCAATTATACCAAATTCTACCGATCCTTGCCTTTCTTGCGAAGATCCTCTCGGTCAAGATATTCCAAAGCCATTAACTCAGAATTTGACAACTCAACATCTGTAGATCCTTCTACATCAGTTCAGGCCTAGTGATTACAAGTGATGTCATATCTAAGCCAAGCCTAAATCTATATGAGCTTGGTCTCTTGATTTAACCATGGCCCTGTCTAGATCAGTCTAATGGGGTGCCACTCTAGAAGGTAGGTTTAAGTTGGTGACCCCCAAGCCCAACTCCATGAACTGATCAGACAACCCCTAACCTCACCCTACCTAAGAATCAACCGATGTGCTCAAATAGAGCTGAACTTAAAGTTCAAATTATAGAACCCAAACAAGGTTGAAGTGGACTACGTCGGGTTACTCTTGGATTACAAGCCCCTATAATCTAAAATAAATTAAGATTAGCCATTATGAGACTTAAAATCATATATTTTCACATCGGGTGTCAATCTTTTCACATTAGATATTCAGAACACAAAACCACGCTTTCTTGTTTATGTTCTTATGGTTCAGCAAGGGGCTAGATTTTTTCATGTTTTTTACAGCAAATTGGCCTTGACTAACCCCATCAATGCCACATAAACTATCTTTAAATTGTTGTTTACACCATAATAATACTGCTATAACGAATGGCTAAAAATAAGCCACATGGCAAGAATTTAAAAGGTGTGGCGGATTAATTATGGTTTGAATTTCATTACGGCTGAAATTCAAATTTAAATAAATAGGACAGGTGGAAGGAAGAGAGAAGTTTTGGAACGGTTACCAATACTTAGAAGACTCATAGTGGAAGTTTTTGAAGGAACCAGTTACTAGATGATGTGTCAAAAGCCAGTTATGAGGGAAGTTACTTGACAAGTGGGAGATATGGAAGAACGACACCTGTGAATAGAAAATAAATGAATCAAAGCATTATAAATACAGACTTGGGGTTCAAAGGAGAAAGGTCTCACACCATCACAACTTTAGTCTACTCTTGTATTCGTAGTTAGAATCCTTTGTTAGAAATCCTTAATCAAATCTCCTACTTTGTACAATCTTACATAGCAATAAAAGTGTTCTTCATTTTCATTCATCAAATTTGTGAAGTACGAAATGGCTTTCAATCAAATGATTAAGTTGTGTTTGATTATATGGAATTGGCTCTATAACCAACTACGTTACATGATTGAGATTATCCCGAATGTAAGTTCCTCTTAAATTCTTCTTTCATTTCTATTGAATTATTAACATCCTTAGTGTTATCACAGTGGAATTATAGAAGTCCTTATTCATAAGGTAGAAAATTACACATAGAGGGAAGAACCCTCCCCTTTGAAATAGCCTAAACACAAAGGGTGGCCAAATAAATCTTTCAGAATTCAACTCTTCTGAATTCTTCCAAATGTTCAATTTATTTTGGCACTTGGGGTCATAAACAGAAGACCAAATTGTGCAAATGTGGCACTAGCACGCTAGTGCATGTGATCAACAGGAAATTTTGGGTTAACATCTATTTTTTGGTACGCTCAGTGGGACACTACCGATGGCACCAAGATGTAGATTTGAAGACCAAAGTAGAAATAATAATGTTGGTCAAACTCAGGAAAATGAGAACCTAAGAGGACGTTCAACCGAAGGAAGTGTTAACTTCTCACCCTATTAATATGGAATTTCTAGCAAATTCCATAGATAACCTCAATAATAGGATAAATCAAATGTAGAACATCCTAGTATAAAGAATTGAGGCTTTATTTGAAAAGAGTCATGACAGTATTCTGCCATCTCCTAGTCATTTAGAAAAAGATAATGGCACAAAGACGTAACCATTTTTTGTTAGAAGGAACGATTAGTTTGAAGATGACAATAATAATGCCGAAAATAGGAGGAATTACCAAAATTCAATCCATGACAATCAAAATACAAGACCATTCATTCCTCATAATAGAAACCCTTAGCAGAATACTAGAGGTGGAAATAATGGAAGAGATCCACCAAATGTTCAACAACAAGAAAGAACAAATAGAGCTCAACCACCTCCTCCTAATGAAGGAAATGGAGGAAATACTTATTAGGGTCAACCGAATCCTCCACCTCTGCTAAGAAATAATAGTGGAATACCACAAAATATTCAACAAGGGCTAGTGGAAATCTACTACCACTACCCCTAAACGCAGGTGTTGGGGAGCAGCAATATCCAATTCCACTACAACCTAAAAATGGATATGAAGAAAATAACGCAGGAAATCCCTGTGAAAGATTTTGCAGAAATCCTCCACAACCACCATTTAATGATGGATTCGGGAGGCAATTTTACCAAAATTTTCCATAAGGACAATTTCCACAAAGGCTTGTAAGAAATCCACCAGGTTATGGATATGGCCATTACCTGCCATTACCCACCTAGTATGAATAACCAGCCAGTTGGAAGAGAGGAAATTGTTGATATTATAAATGAAGTCATGCACCAGGCACCACATAGAAGGATGTCTCGACCCATTTACAGGAAACCATATCCAACATGGATAAACCAAGTAGTAGAGATGCCTAGGGGATATAGAGTCCCAGAGTTTACATTATTCTCTAGAGAAAATAACCAATTCACTGTAGAGCGTATAGGTCATTTTACTATACATTACGGAGAGGCATCCGCAAATGATTTCCTTAAACTAAGGTTGTTCGGAAATTCATTAATAGGTACGGCCTTCGCTGGTACATTGATTTACCCGCTAATTCTATTTGTTCTTAGTAAGACATGGAAGAATGCTTCCATTCATAGTTCTTCCATACTGAGCCATAGGTTTGATGGTGGATTTGTCCATATTAAGGTAACTACCAAGAGAATCAGTGGAAAGATATTTATCACGATTTAAAAGGGCTAGGAATCATTGTTTTGTGGCATTACCTGAGATAGAATTTGTGACACTAGCCATAAACGGCTTGGAGATCGAGTCATGAAAGAAATTTGAAGTGATGGAATTTGAAGATCTTTTCGAATTATGCACAAGAGAAACTAAGTATGAACGGCTTCTACAAGAGGAAAACAATAGACACATATCCTCTATAGGAACTTATTACATCACAGAGATTGTTTCAAAGAAGCCATGTGTATGTCCATCCCTTCAAAGGAAGATAGACTGGAATAATGCTATAGAAACAAAAGAAAAGACTTCATCCAACCCAGGAAGGTATTATTCTTTTGAAATTATTAAGGCATCAGATATTTTTTATCACGTGGTAATGGTAAAATTCATAAAACTTGTTGAGAGTCATAAAATCTCTTCGACTGAGGAATTGAAAAAGTTAGAGTTTTGCAAATGGCATGGATCTAAGACTCGTTTGACTACAAACTATATAGTGTTTAATGACATTACACATGATAACATCAATAAAGGTCTACTAAAGTTCCCTAAAAGTTACAAGGAATAAGTGGGTGTATATGTGGATCCATTTCCTCCTACTGTGCCATTGAACATGGTAGAAATCAAGATTAAAGGAACATCAGAAAGCTCTATAAGTAATAAAGAAGAAAAAGGAAAAATAAAAATGTCATCATCTTCGAAAGAAGTTCGGCTTATAGTGATTAGACAAATAGAAGAGAAAATGAAAAATGTTGATGCTGAGAAAATATGTCAAGTTTGTAAAAAAAACATATGTTATAACCCATGTTTAGACATGATCATCCAACAAGAAGAAAGAATTTTGTTCCAAATCACAATATGCAGCAGCATGGAAGGAATAGATTTGAAATAAATTTTCCCTAGACCTATCCAAACACCATGGGAAGAAATAGGAACAAATGGACTAGGTTCAAACCCAGATTTAAGCTTGAAAGAATTTTTGCTTCTCTCACCCAAAATCCTTCAAAAAATAATCAAAATACATGAAGGTGGATCAAACCACCATTGCAGTCAATTGAACAATGGAATAGATTGTTCTATCTAAAATTCCCTTCGACAATTTTTACTCCATTGACTAGAACTCATAGGAGAAGAATATAGAGACAACGGGCGGCAGAGCAAAAGATTTAAGTGGAATACTCTGAGGATAAAGGAATGAAAGTTTCATTGGCAAACCAGATGCCTACGAAGGAAATGTTAGAATGGTACAATCTAGAAATTGGGGAAAGCTCAAATATAAAAGAGAAAGTTGAAATTCCAAAAAAAAAAAAAAACAAGGAAGAATAACCATCAATCGAAGAGTTGTTGGTAGCAGCAAAGTTGCTAGAAGGAGATGATAATGAGATGGAATTCTCCCTAGAAGAGTAAGAAAGAATGATGGAAGAACTTGTAGTATTGAACAATTCCACCAGAAACATTGTCATGTAACATGGTACTCACATTAACAATAATATTCTCGGTTAAACCAAACCACCCAAGTTAGATGAAAGGAGACGTAAATGATGCCCAAGAGCATTAACAGAGTTGGTTAATGACAAGGTGGTGGAAAATTTGATTACTTTTGAAGAAGGAATTACAGAACAAACACCCAAGAAGATGGTTTTCGAGAAACCAAACAAGAATCAGTACAACACTTAAAACCTCTTTATATTTCTACACATATAGATGGTTGCCCAGTTATCAGGGTTTTAATTGATAATGGTGTAACAATCAATATTTTACCATCCAGAATGCTAAAGGTACTTGGAAAGAATGAAGATGACTTAGTTCCTACTGGAATTGTAGTCAACAGTTTTTTAGGAATTGTTACATTGGCAAAGGGGGTTTTGCCAATAGAATTGACAATTGGAACTAGAAAAAATGCATCAATATTCTTTGTGGTGGATTCCTAATCTCATTTCAATGCTTTATTAGGGAGATATTGGATACACTCAAATCTATGTGTCTCGTTGTCACTTCGTCATTCACTATTATTTGGGAATGGTGACAATGTAGAAACGTACAGGCTAACAAAAGGTCATTTGTGACTATATCAAATGCAACAGAAGCAATATTTTACTACAATAGTAATGTCACCAACAAGCCTTGTTAAACACTTTGTGAAAGGATTTCCCACTAAGATAATGGATGAACGGTTAGAAGAAATTGAGAAAAATGAGCCAGAGGAAGATTTACTGCCTCTTGTATCAGTGCATACAGGAGAACTTGTATGAATGAAATAGCGAAAAAATAGAAAGAAACAGCCATCAGACAAGCCATTAGAAAAGTTATGGCTTACATGACCAAACTAGCAATGAGAAAATAACAAGAAGAATCGGTAGAAATAATTAAATTCATGGTCAAAGATGAAGGAATAAGCTTCAATAATAACCCATTGAGGATAGAAGATATGGAGGCTACACTGACTAAAATGGATGATATAAGAGCCGAAGTACAAGATCCTTTGGAGGAAGTCAATGTGGGAACAACAGAACAGTCTCGGCCTATGGTTGTGAATAGTTTGTTAGAATAAGGTTTAAAGGCTGAAATAATAGAATTATTAAAGGAATTTGATGATTGCTTCGCTTAGGATTATCACGAAATGCTTGAATTGGATAAGAATTGGTAGAAAACCGATTACTAGTGAAAGAAGGGTTCGAGCCATTTAAACAACCTCCAAGAAGAATGGCTCATGAGGTGGTTCTAAAAGTTAAGGACGAAGTTGAAAGATTGTTGAAGGCTGGATTTATCCGACTGATCATGTATATTGAATGGTTATCCAATATAGTTTCAATAATAAAAAAGAATGAAAAAATACAAGTATGTATTGACTTCAAGAACATTAACCTAGCCACTCCAAAAGATGAGTGTTAGCACCCAAATTTTGACTTGGGTCATCTAATGGAATGAAAAGCATCAAAGCAGTACTTAGGCATCAAGACCTTAAGCACCCTTGGTTCAAGAAGAGCAAACCTGAACTCTAGGAGGTTAGGCATTCCTTGAGAAGTCTTTCTGGATATTTTAGTCACAAATGAACCAGTCAAAGCACCTCATTACAGCCCAAAAACACCATTTCAGGTCAAACCCTAATTCCCCAAAAAGCATCAATGGGACTTTGAGGGTTCACATTTTAAGAACTCCATCCATGTAATCTACAATTTTTCCACCCTCTGAGAGTCTTCCCTCAACAAAGCATCATAGGTAAAAAAATTATCATTTTACCATTTTGCATTTAAAAGCCCAAAACTCACTATCTACCACTCAGATTATGGAATTTCTCTCGCCTATATAATGTAATGCATGAAGTTTGATTTGGGTTAGCATCATGTTTTGTCAACTCGAATATGACCTGGATTATAACCCTAAAAACCCGAATATGGGAAAAAATTGACCCATTTTCATGGTTTTACGTATCGGATCGGATCCGAACTATATCCGCCATGTATTAGGGTTTTTTTGTGGTATTTATATGTTTCATTCTAGGGTTACATGCGTAGAGGGAGAGATTCCAAAAATTGTAATCGTCTTTGACGAAGGTTTCCAGATAGTGAAAGTTTTCTCTGCGGCTCCGTGGTTCTTCCCCAAATTGGAGTTTTCTATGTAAATCTTGTGTTGTGCATGATTTTCTTTTTTGTTTTACTTGTTGATTTTATTACATCCCATTTTCTTCTAAGTGGAAGAAGGTAAATCGGTCCTAACATATAAGCCTTTTTGTCATGAAGCATCACAGGCAAAGAATCCTCATGTTCACATTTTTCGACTCGCAAGAAAAAATTACCATTTTACCCTTTTCACTTCCAAAAATTTACCCTTGGACTCTTATAGGATCTCCAAAGCTTTTTTCATTGCCTAAATGGTGTAATGTCAGATCCTATGCATCCCTACTTCTCCTAATTTTGAGAAACTCATCATAGAATCGGTATTTTTCAAGAACGGCAACAACCAATTTCTCTACTTATGATAACCCTAACCAGAAAATGACCCTTAAAAGTGCTCTTGAAGATTCATCCGATCTCCAAATCTAGAAAAGTCGATCACCATCTCTCAGTCTTGGCCTTAGCTTCGAATCTTCAGGTTTGAGAAAAGAACTTTGAAATCTCAAACCCTTGTAAAATCTTAAATCTTCCTGAAGGGGTCAAAAGGTTGTTTTAGCTGCATTTTACTCACGTTGAGCCAGCATGTTCCCCAACTATCCAAATTAGGATCGGTCGGTGTCCATCTCTTTAGAATTGCAAGGCCTTAAAAAAACTATCTAAAGAATGTAAGCTTTCGTAAGACTTATCCACTCAGATTCTCTCAATTACTCCAAAAAGAGAAGCAGATTAGGACAAAAAATCAAGCACTCAACCGACTCCCAGGAGTTCACCCAAACTCATAAATTCAGTCTATCAGTAGCCACTCCACAATAATTCCAAGGCATCCAAATTTTCACTGGATTACAGAAACCCTATATTCCTAATCATCATTTCTGCCTAAGCCATAATAAAGCACTTTCCATCTGTATTTAGCATGCAAAATGCCCTAAAACATTCTCCCAGACTCAGAATGCATCTAGGTCAGACCCATTTTTTAAGTTTCACCCCTGCCCTCAAAAGATCATTTCACAAATGTAAGCATTGGAGAATGTCAACAGCTCAATGCCACCATCCTTTAGGCAACTACAGAAGCTCTATCTCTTCAAGTGACCCTACTTCGAAAGTCCTCTAGCAACTACCCAAGAATCCAGTGGTCAATCTCTCAGTTCTTGTAACCTTGGGATTCTTAAGCCTCAAATCCCCCAAACATGGTCTATAGTAGAAATTTATAAAAAATACAGGAGCAACCCCAATCAAGAATTCCCCGAGCGCCCAAAAGGGTATCTTTGGTGCAATTTTTCAATTTAGGTACCATAATTTAGCATAGTCAAAGGTTATGGCTCACCTGGACCTAAGGCCATCTTTCATCTGAGGATTTCCAGGAACAACTATACCATCTTACCCTACTAAAATCCATTTGAGAGCTTTTTAGACCAGTAAAACCTTGATTTTACCCCATTGCCCTTATCATAATATGATTCTGACTGGCCCGTTGCGACGGGAATATCTCCGACCTTGAAACAGACATTGAGTTTGCAAGTTTTGAACTCAGGAGCTCACAGAAGTGGAGGGCACAGTAAAGGTTTGAAAATATCATAAGCAATTAATGCACATTAATGGACTAAAACTTTAAGACTTTAGTTCATTAATGGCATTTAATGCATTCACACCTTAAGGCTTAATTCAAAAAAAAGCCCTTAGATTGGAATCTTCCCAAGTGCACCCCTATCCATTACCCTTAGACTAAGGTTTGAATTTCAAATCCCTAGTGACCAATTCATGTCCCCCCAAAGAGCATCTTGATTCTTCCCTTGGATATTTGCAACTAACCACAACCTTACAAATGGCACCTAAACTTACATCTCTTCCATGTCATCAATCCATGCCAATTAGAACACCCCCATCCTGACCCTCTATTCAATTAATCCAAATTAATCTTAGCCCTCCCCTTGTCATGTCACCTATCACAAAATCTATTCATCCCAACCCTCCACCCAACTTCTAATCTTAGCCCTCCACCTCATAAACCTCTCATCTAATCCTCACCCTCCACCTCAAAACCCTTTAAATCAATCCAAGCCATTGGCTGAACACATTTGGGGTTATAAATAGCCCCAAATTTGTGCTCAATAGGGTTGGCTCATTTTGGTTCAAGAGAGAAGAAGAGAAAGAGCAAGAAGGGAGAAACTTAAGCTTTAACCCATAATCCCCAAGCCCTCTCAAGGTAAGATCTCAACCTTGCAATGCTATGTTATTTAATAGTTCACAAGCATGTTAATATACTAGTTTTTATGTTTCAAATTCACCATATGAACTGCTTCAAATTCGGGTTACAACAATAGAGACAAACTATCTTTACTATGAGTTTTTATTTAACTCTGGCCAGTCCAGATATTTTTGTGATTTTTGTACAAATTAGAATGAGCTCAAATTTTAGTATGTTATGCTAAACATGTATGCTTAGTTCCATATTTAATTTTATGATTTTTGGATCTGTGGAAGGCCTTGAGATGGCCCCCCAAACAGACTCCAAAATCTAGATCTTGTGTAACCTAGTTCAACCTAATTTTTGTATGATATTTGTATACATGATCTTGAGCTAACTTTTGGATATGTTATTCCCCTAGTATATTGCTATATCTGATAGAAATTTAAGAATTTTTCAATGCCCCTAAGGGGCCCAAATTACCAAGGCAAGGTTGTTGGATTTTGCCAAAATCTAACGCCTAAATTTTAGGGAATTAAAATTCAAGCATTAAAAGATCAGGCGTTAAAACAAACATAAACGTATTATATATGGTTGGAAAGATATTTCTCTCAGCCTTCTGAATTGACTGACCCCGCTCAATTTGAATCAATATTGAGAGAGATATGCCCTTCGGAGTGCGAACTATCCAAGCTAGATGCCTGAATTTTAACCTGTTAAAATTCAAGCGTTGACAGCAAATTCAAGCATCAGTTCATAATCAGGCGTAAGACAAAACATAAGTTTATTATATATGGTTAGAAAGATCTTTCTCTCAGCTTTCCAAATTGATTGACTACGCTTTGTTAAAATTCAAGAATTTACAATAAACATAGGCATTAGAGAAATTTAAGCATTGAGATCTAGGACCCACCCCAGTGAACTCTGACATTCTCTAAGCCTATTCATAAGAAAATGACACATTGGAATCCATACATGTGCTTAGGCACCTCTGTGGGCTCTGTTTTTGTCACAACGCCTAAATTTTTATTTAGGTATTGAGAATAAATTTAGGCGCTAAGCCTGTTTTAAAAATCACTCTGTTATTAAATGCTTAACTTTTCATTTTAGCCTAGGGCAAAGGCCATAAACCATATAAGGGGCTCACTCCTATCTATAACTTTTCACCCTTTTGGGACCCATATAAGGGCCATAGAACCCAAGATCAGTTGTTGGCTTCTAGCAACTAACACCTGAATTTCCTCTAAATTAAAATTCAGGTGTTTAGAAATTTAGGCGTTAGACCTGTCTAAGATGACCAATTTACCATTTTCTTTTGGAGCAAATCTATATGTTTACAGAGGTCCCAACCACTGAGATTGAACAACTTGACCCTAGGGGGAGTTGTTCACCTCCTATAAAGGTCTCATAGCATTGGGACCCATAGAGACAAATCAAAGACCCAAAGCTAGTTATTAGTCTCCCCAATAACTAACGCCTAAATTTCATCCTGCATTAAATTCAGGTGTTGAAATTCAAGCATCAAAGTGAAATTCAGGCATTAAAGACAAATGAAACTCATATTTATTCTTAGCTTAATTTCATTCCTTAATCACTTTATCATCGAACCATTTCATTCTATAAACATAATCTAGGGATCCCTTCATTGCAGATGTCTTCTCCATCTTCCCAATAATCATAGTAACATTAATTATACGCTTGTGAATCCCAAGTGTATCTGATACTCAAATTTTACCTAGGAGACAATGCTTGTGTCATGACTGCTATGTCAGTGCGATCAAGTTGAATCACCCTACCCAATCACTACCTTTCAACCTGTTCCGACCTTTTATAGTATTTACCTTACCTTAGGGTCATGTCGTGCTACGTTATGAATAATGCACTCCAAAGAGCACACTACACAAAGCAGAATAACTCCCACAGGGTGTAGCAAAGTAGTAAAAACCTGGTAAGACCAAGGTCAATCGACAAGGAATAAAGAACAAACAACCACAAGGGAAAAAAATGGAAATAGAAAATAAGTAAGAATAAAAAAAGAGTTTAATTGTGTCCTCAAGGTAAAAAAATTTGAATATGTTAATTCTAAAGAAAAAGACAAAAATGAACTAAAGAGCGATGGATTAAATTAGGAAATGAACACTAGGGTTCGGGGCTACTCATGGAAAATCATAAATAAGCTTTGATTCGGTTATCTCAGTTGGAGGAGAATGATGTGTTCTTCCCAATCGGAGTGTTTAGCAATAAAAATAGGGAATATATTAACCCTCAAATTATGAAATTGTTTAGTCATTAAAGGGTTCACTAACACAACACAGAGATTCTCCCTAGCATCCAGTGTAACTAGGGTTAACGTTGGATCTTAGAGAATCTACTGGTGTGTAAGCATCTCCTTGAGAGGATGAATTAGGCAACTACATAATTTTTTTAGATCATAGATTATCATTAAAGAGTATTCATTCAATGATTATTTAAAGACATGAAAAAATGTGTTATCATGTTGTAGAAACTTCCTCAAGGATCCGACGTAACCAGAGTTGATGACGAATCTCAAGAAATATGCAAACATACAACACTCATAAAAAAATCATTAACACAGTCACTTCATGCAATAATCATGAAAGAAAAAATTGAATCAAAACTTCATTCATAAGAATTCATGTTTGACCCCTAACCCTACCTAGGGGTTTAGCTACTCATAATCAAAGGAAAATTCAGAAATAAAGTTTCATTAAACATCCTAATATGATTTAGATACAAAGTAATAAAATGAGGGGAGATAGAGAGAGCTTAGATTGTTCTCTTTTGATCTATGAACATGAATACTCCGTCTTCTTTTATAACTTGTGCAATCCGATCTTCTGCTCCGAGGTACTCTAATTTGCTCAAATGGTTGGTGGTGGAAGGTTGAAGGAGAGGTCTGTAAACCAGAGAGGCCTCTTTTTTAGCTGTGTGATCCCCCTTTTCTTTTATATCTCACCCTTGTAGAAAAACCTTAGAATTAGAGAGAATTCTCAGATGAAAATTCGTCCAAATTTTAGGCTCACATTGCAGGCCCGTTTCGACCCCCAAAACATTCGAATTAGGGGATCTTTGTGAAATCCATGTTTGTAGCCCTTTTTGTTAGCTTTCTAACCTAACTTGAATCTCCTCAATCCAATATCGGAGTAGAAAGTTATGGCCAAAATAATACAGCTGACTCAAATTTCTCTATCCAGATTTCCTTCCGAATTTAGAGCTACGAGTTTCTTTTTTTAGATTTGGGTCCCATGTGATTTGCTAGTTGATTTTAAACTTCCTACAAAATAAGATATGCATTAATACACCATTT
>JAOXJP010203765.1:0-12018 GCA_025762735.1 Platanus orientalis
GTACAGAAAGGGGGCAAACTAGTCTTGTTAGCGAAAAGATATGAAGAAGGCTAATTCGGAAGCCACCTTGTGTGAAATAGCTTGGAAGAAGCAAAGAAATTTAAAGTAAGAAGCGACCGGTCAATATCAAAGTGTGATTGCTTGCTCAAACAAGGGACCGTATCCGCCTTCCTCACAACCCCGTTTCTTCTCCTCCTCTCTTCTAACTAAACACTAAATAATTGAATATGAACTCAAAATACTCGGTTTTGACATTCCCTCATTCTTCTCTTTTATAAAAATATCTTCATCAACACCAGAGAAAGGCAGGCAGACAAGCAGATAGGCAGAGAGAGAGAGAGAGAGAGAGAGGGAGAGATGAATGGTGGGAGTGTGGAGAGAGCCATGAGTAGTTTAGGGAGAGGGTTCGACATAACGTCGGATTTCCGACTCAAGTTTTGCAAGGGAAAAGATAAGTTGGTTTATCTTAATGAAGTGGAGAAGAGAGAGCTTGCAGTGCCGGGATTCGGAGTCTTCCAAGACGTTTCTGTCGATATAAAATGCGATAAAGGTGATCGGACTCGGTATCAATCCGACGTTCTTGAATTCAAACAGGTAATGGGTCTTCTCCAATTTTTCTGCCTTTATTTTTCATTAATTTGAACTTCTCTGTAGATAGTTTCTTATTTCTCAATTGGGTCACTTAAATATAAGTAAATTTTTTCTCCCTTCCCTTCCCTTCCCTTCCCTTCCCCTTCTATGTTTTCATTTGCTTGATCTGGTTGGTGTACATTTTGTTTGATTTTCTCGAAAAAAAGCTGTGGTGATTATTTTCCATTAGAACAACCATGTAATCGGTTTCTTTGAGCATGTGCTTGAAGCACTTGGTTCTGTTCTTGAACACTGCTTGCAGGAGACTCCACACCTTAACTAGTTATGTTGTATTGATTTTCTCCATAGCAGTCTCATTCACCGAGTAATCCCTCTATAATTAAAAAGCCAATTAAAGAGCATCGATCCTTTTATGCACTTTCACAGTCTTAACTATTCATTCTCTTCTTCTTTCCCTTGTATTAAACTTTGACAGTATCAGGGGATGCTTGGTAGCTAATATTCATTAATTAAAGGGTAGTACTGCAAGTGGTTGGCTTGGTCTTGAATTTGGTAAGTGCTAGACGGCCGAGAAGATGTCAGTATGACTTCGTCTTCCACAATCTCCACAGGCAGGTCCCACCTTCTATAAAATATGAAGCAGTCAGTCATCTCCCAACAATAGATGAGAGATGGGATTTTATCAACTATTTACTATTCACCTGCACCATCTTCCCATGCTTTGTAACACAAGAAAGTAATGAGACATGCTATGTGAATGAGCCGCAGTAGCTAACAATATTAACAGGTCAATAATTAATATGTCACTCTCCCTCTCACAGGTTACAAAATTTGGGGACCTTGTTTGATTAAGTAGCCACTTGGGGAGCCAATGGGTCCTAGTGGGTCTGATTCACCAATATGGCTTCCTCACTAAGGAGAACCCCTATCCAGGGGATATTCTACCCCATTAGATGATCCTGACCTCCAATCGATAAATATTTTTCACAAGATAAATGATTATGCACAATAGAGAAAAAGATAAAATTGAGCTGACTCATTGGCTTTGCTTGACCCAAGACGTTATTCGTGCATTTGGGGCCCACTTTGGCCTTGTCAATGTGGACCAAATTGGTTGGGCAAGTATCTATCAAATTGGTTGGGCAAGTATCTATTGTTTTATAGACTTGTAGTAAGCACGGGTGGAATTTCACGACCCGATCCACCAACCTGACTGACTGTTTTCTTTCTTTTATCTAAGTTAGCTAATACGAAGCTAATTTAAATTCTGTTAGGGTGATATGGGTGTTTTAAAACCCTGTCAAGTTTGACCCAGCCAGACCCACTCAACCCTTCTTTTTCTGGGCTAGGGTTGTTTTTTAACCTGGTGAAATCCGGGTCGGGTTTAGTATGGGACTTAGGCTTGACCTGATCCGACTGATTGCCGTCCCTAATATATTTAGACCCACAACATGAAATGTATGGATATGATGGGTTCATTGGAGCATTTGAATGTTTGATGTCACTATAACATGTTACAAGTCTTTCATTGATTTTGATCTCTATCAGGCCTTAATTGAATTTACTGAACCAGTAAAAAGGAATAAGTAAAACTTCTCTTGATGAACATGAGTGAGTTCAATTGAGACGAGATATTATAACCAACAAATTGGTGCAGATGTCGGAGTTATTCAACCAGAAGAGCTCGGTGCCGGGGAAGATTCCGTCCGGGCTATTCAATTCAATCTTCGGGTTTAACAGCAGTTCGTGGGCACAGGATGCCTCTAACACTAAATGCTTGGCTTTCGATGGTTATTTCATTAGCCTCTTCAACCTCCAGATCGACCGGTATCCTCTCCTCCTCTCCGACGAAGTCCGAAATGCAGTTCCGACCACCTGGGATCCCTGTGCCCTTGCAAGGTAATTTGAAAATTTATCAAATAGTAATTTCAGCATGTTTGGTTGGTTACATCTAACCTCGTAGGGGCCTTGACTTCTTGGTTGGCGTGTCTAATCAGTTGGCCCTTTGTGCGCTTTCCAAGAAGAACACGGTTGCTTTGTACTTTATATCCAAACCAGATTCTGTCCACACTAAGATACCCAAAAAAACGCCTGAAACCAAAGTTTGCCTGTTATCAAATCAAAATCACTGTGGTGTACCAGCATATGACACATGTCAAGACAAGGGTATTTTGGAAATTGGACAAGTACATATATGGGGATCTTTTATCACTTCTAGTGTCAACATTGACCATATTAGGGTGTTTATCACAGATACTTCGTGGGAAGGTGAGTTGCAGTAAATGAGTTAACAAGCCACTAGGCCTCCATTGTCAACGTCCACTAGAATTTTCTTCCCTTGTTTTACCAAAGAATCTGATCAGACCCAGTTCATATTAGCTATTCATAATTTGGCTATCAATTCATGAAACCAGTTCATATATAGATGATTTAGGTAGTTAATCTATGTTGTTTTAGGGTTATAGATATGTTGAAAGCATATGATTCTAATTATGTAAACATCCGTGCCCTTTCTTTAATGAATAGACCCCACTTAAGATCTCTCTCTCTCTCTCTCTCTCTCTCTCTCTCTCTCTCTGAGAGTCAAAAATCAAAATGGCTGAGGGTCAAAAATCAACTTGGCTGGGCTGGATGACATTCTGAATCATCTATCCTTATGTTCACTTCTTTTGGATGGTGAAGCCAACATTTCAAATAAATGTCAAAAGATCACATGGGATTGTTAGTATCAATTTCGTCCGAGGAGATCTCGGCAGGATTGGTTGAATAGTTGGTTCTGACCTCCGGGTAGATGTACACATTGGTTATTAATTTCACACATGAAATTTGTGTCATATTGACAAATATTTACAGGTTCATCGAGAATTACGGGACCCATATAATCGTAGGATTGAGCATGGGCGGTCAGGATGTGGTGCTGGTTAGACAAGATAAATCTTCCAACTTGCAGCCATCAGAGCTGAAGAAGCATTTGGATCAACTTGGAGATCAACTTTTTACAGGGACATGCACTCTTCCTCCCCATCATATAAAAAACAAAGACTACAAAAACAAGGTCTCTTCCCATTCTCTCTTTCTTGATCATTAATCTAGTCAACTTTGTTTAACTTTAATTACTTTTTGAATGCACTTATATATTTTATTCATTACAATGGACTTACAGGCTCCGGCGGCATTTAACGTGTTTGACCCGCAACCTGTTTTTAATAGCTTTTCATCGATCACAGCCAAGGATGTAAGTTCCATAATCAGATAGTAATCAATTTTAAGTTGAAATTATTTAAAACTAATTACAGCTTTTTAGCTTGAGCAATTTCCATTTTATCAATGATGACCTATGAAAAGCTAGCATTTTGACACACAAGAACATCATATATTCGATCAGGGCATTACAGTTATATGTTCCAAGAGGGGAGGGGATACATCGGCCCACAGCCACTGCGAGTGGTTGCTGACGGTGCCGTTCATGCCGGACGCCATCCAGTTCAGCTTCATACCTATCACCTCTCTTCTCAAAGGTGATCCTGGCAAAGGTTTCTTATCACATGCCATCAACCTCTACCTTCGCTGTAAGTCTTCTTCTTTTACTATTTTATTTTTGTTGCTGCAGATAAATACTCACCTTCCCTCTCTAAGTTGATTGGCGAAAAAATCAAACCCTTTTTTTTTTTAATATAAAAAATAGAAAATCATTACTTGAAAGTTTAAATTTCATTTTAATAACTAAATATTTTTCTCATTGTAAGTCAAACCTATTTTTCTGTCAAAGAAGATAGTGATAAGAAAAATATTAAATAATGCATTCATATTTAATTAGATCACTGAATTTCAAAGGATCCTTAAATCAAGTTATGGTAACTTTTTAGTCTTTTTTTTGTTGTTAAATAAGTTATAGTAACTTTAATACCTTTTTGAGTCCCATAGATTAATAACCCACCTCTTGTGTTCTGGTATTTTCCTGTCTCTGATCCTTATTAGTTTCTATATATATATATATATATATTTTTAATATAATTTACAGACAAGCCTCCGATAGCTGATTTACAGTACTTTCTGGACTTCCAAAGTCACAAGATATGGGCTCCCATTCACAATGATCATCCATTGGGTCCCAACACAAACCGGGCTATTCCAACTCCTGCTCTTAATTTCAATTTAATGGGCCCCAAGCTATATGTGAACACAGTCCAGGTACATCCCATTATACACAATTAAACAGCTTTCAGATTTTATGTTCTTTTTTTACACCGTAGGATATAAACCCAAAGTTTTGATCATCAGGTTATAGCTGAAAGGAGACCGGTCACAGGGATGCGGTTGTATCTGGAGGGCATGAAATGCGATAGGTAAGCTAAACAATCTTTTATCCCCTCTGTTCTACATCTATCCGTTGGTGGATGAGTCTATCCATCTTGACCATCTAATCAATGGACCATATCGTGCGCTTCTGATCACACCATGCGACAAATCATAACCATCAAAAAGAGATGTTTGCCTTTAAAAGGTATACCATGACCTTCCCGATAAGTCAATTCATCCAAGATTTATGGTTACTCTAATGGTGGAATTTCTGAGCATGGCCCATCCAAGAGGTGCCCTAAGATTTGGGTTCAGAAGGCAATCAGTTTAGATGGAACATTTGATCCCAAACTCCATGATCACCACAAGTACAATGAAAGCTCGTCACACCTCTCTCTCTCTCTCTCTCACACACACACACACACTCTGAGAGGATTGCAATTAGAAAGGATGAAATTTTCATTCTACTTGTGGTGACCATATTATGATTTGGTTTTGAAAAGACTGCCTGTGTCCCAGAATACCCAGAAAGAAAATAATAATACTAACTAAAAAGAAAAGCCTTTGTTTGCACCAAATAGAAAGTCTGCTAAAAATCTAGTGAAGTGGACGATGCAAACATGTCTCAAGTTTGTATAACACTTGCATGGGAGCCCAGGTTAGCGTATTTGATATACCTAATGCTTCTAATTGATCCCCTGCTCAGGTTAGCCATACATCTACAACATCTATCAAATACGCCACTGGTGCTCCAAAACAAGATAGAGGAGCTACCCTTATGGAGAGGTTCCGATGATATCGCCGATGATCGGTTTTTCGAAGCTATCCAATGGAAGAAATTCTCCCACGTCTGCACTGCACCTGTAAAATATAATCCCGAATGGGCCGCCGGCAAAGACGTCGCATTCATTGTCACCGGAGCTCAGCTTCACGTCAAGAAGCACGAGTCTAAGAGCGTACTTCACCTCAGGCTATTGTTCTCTAAAGTGTCAGATTGCATCATTGGACGATCGTTTTGGGAGCAAGGCCCGTCAGGCTTGTCTCAAAAGTCAGGCTTCTTCTCAGCGATTAGCACGTCAATTTCAGGCAGCTCGGAGAAAGAAAAACAAACACCAATAGTGATAGATTCCGGTGTATTTCCTACCGGTCCCCCGACGGTGCAAACTCAAAAGCTTTCAAAAATTGTCGACATGTCACAGTTGTGTAAGGGGCCACAGGATAGTCCTGGGCACTGGGTGGTTACTGGAGCTAAGTTGGAGTTGGAGAAAGGGAAGATATGTCTCCATGTTAAGTTTTCTGTCTTGAGTTTTTCTTCTTGAAAGAACAAGGAAGTGATGTGAATACGGAAATTGTATACATTTAAAAGAATCATGTATTTTAGCCTGTGAAGGCTGGCCAAAAGTTATTACATGACATGGATTTTTTGAAAGAAAAAACAAA
This sequence comes from Platanus orientalis, assembly GCA_025762735.1. Taxonomy (NCBI): domain Eukaryota; kingdom Viridiplantae; phylum Streptophyta; class Magnoliopsida; order Proteales; family Platanaceae; genus Platanus; species Platanus orientalis. Next base: position 6,331 of record JAOXJP010203765.1, read on the forward strand.
AATCTTATGGGCTGTACAGGTCATCGAACTAAATCTTGATCAAATTGGTCCAACTGAACCGATATTATTGAGCTCCACACGTTTAGGCATGCTTAAGACGTGCGTTGAAAGAACACCTGTTGTATTAGAATACGTATGTAAGTAGTATTTTCCTCTTTTTTTTTTTAATTAGTTAATTAAAGATTATCAGATTAACCACTAAATTGACAAGGACGCATTGGTAAGCTAGGGGTGGAGAATTTTAGTCTGGTTTAGCCCCAGCACAGCGACTGTTATTGCTTGCACTTACATCATCCTCACAGAGGAACCACAAACTGCAGTCACATAGTCAACAATATTTTCATGCAATAAATCTGTCAGCCCACAAAGATCATCAACCAATAAAATAAGAACAAGAAGGGGTTGCTTTTATATCATTGACAATCAGTTTAATGGGTTGGGTATGGTTCGGTTTTAACAAACCATTTCTAGATAAGGTTGTGATGAGGTGTTGTGAGATTAAATATTACTCATGCACCTTTTGACAAGTATATAAGAGGTTAAGACAAGAATGAGATAAAAAGAAATATGAAAGAATTCTCATCCAATTTGATGTAGGATATAGTTAATTATCATATCCCTCCTCTATTTATACTTATTTAAATAGTGTGAAGGAAAAAACATATCTTTATCTAGATAACTCTCGATATATATGACATCCTTATCTCTATGTACACAACTTTTAATGAGAGAAGGAATAGATAAGTACAACTCTTCTTAAGGAGTTGTGATGTTTTCCAAGCATCACAACCTTGTATCCTCAATGGTCCATTTTCCAAGGACTCTTCGATTTGGGTGTGGTCAATCATGATCACCCCATATGTTTCTACATCTCCCACTTGGGCATGATTATCTAGATAACTCTTGATATATATGACATCCTTATCTCTATGTACACAACTTTTAATGAGAGAAAGAATAAATAGGTATAACTCTTCTTAAGGAGTTGTGATGTTTCTCAACCATCACAACCTTTTATCCTCAACAGTTCATTTTCCAAGGGACTCTTCGATTTGGGTGTGATCAATTATGACCACCCCATATGTTTCTACATCTCCCACTTGGGCATGATTGGGCACATGTGTTTTCTCCTTTTTGTTATGCTAGACAACTAGTAGGATTGACCAAATCATTATATAGTATTTTGGATAACGTGATCTACTATTCTCAGTAGATCATCGTCAGTGTTAAACTGATCGTATCAAGTACCTTTATAAACATTGTTAGACTGAATGTACTTTCTAACGACTTCAGTCGCTTAAGACTGGTGTCGTACTAATGTTTCTAAGACTAAGGTCTCACACTCAGTATCACAAACGATGACTTCAATCCACATTCCTATTTCACATTATAAACATCCAATAAAGCAAAAATACTCCATACACTCCCAACTTCTTGTGGAATAAGACCTTTTTATCAAGTACTCCCTACACTTTAATCCAAGAGCAAGACCATCCCTGACCACGACAATGTTTACTTACATGTCACCACCACTTGATGACTGCATTACACCCTCTAGATTCCTATCATTTTTCTTCCAGCTTTCTGTGGACTTCTCATGCGAGGACCTGAGCCAATGTTCATATCTTGTTAGTGCACCTAACCACTTTTGACCACATTCAGAATTATCTCATAAAGTCGGTTTTTTCAGCTCTAAATATCTAGTATACATTATATATATATATATATATATATATATATATATATATATATTAATTCAAAGTTATTGTGTATTCATTGTTCTTCTTAGGCGTCCCCAAGAACCTTCTAGTAATACCTCCCATAGAGCCTCAAATACCTTAGACATTCTTTGGGCCAACCATACCCATTTTGGCTATATGCACTTTGAATATCTCTAGAGACATTCCCTTAGTCATGGGATCAACTATCATCTCTTCAAAGGTAATATAGTTAACTTTAATTTTACATTTTTTCACTATTTTTATTATGTAGTGATAATCTATATCAATGTGTTTTGCCTTCGAGTTATTAACTTCGTTTTTTATTATAGAGATAGTAGACTTGTTATCATAAAATATATTGATTGTGTCATTTGATAAATCTAGTTTTAAATCTCTTATAGAATGTTTAATTCAAACAATATACATTGTTGCTACACTATATGTAATAAATTCAGACTCCATGGTATACCTAACAATACACGTTTGTTCCTTATTAGATCAAGAAATTGTTCCTGCTCCCAAAGAGGAACACATGATCACTAGTTAACTTCCTTTGATTTGGATCACCTGTAAAATCTACATCAGAAAACCCAATAATGTCCAATTTATTAGATACAAAACCTAGCTTATAATTTTTGGTTCCTTTTAAGTATCTCATTATCCTCTTAACTGCTTGCCAATGTGTCTCTCTTGTCTTAGATTGAAACCAACTTATTAATCAAACTCCATAGTGAATATCATGCCTGGTACAAATCATTACATATGTCAAATTGCCCACAACTTAGGCATATAGTACTTTACCCATTCTGTCATTTTCCTTATCATTTTTTGGAAACATTGATTTATCTAATTTTTTTCCATTGGCAGTAAGTGTTGTAATAGGTTTACACCTTTCAATTCCAAATCTCCTAAGGATCTTCTCAAGATACCTTTCTTGATCCAGATATAACATCTTTGAGCCTCGATATCTTGATATCTTAATACCTAGTACATAAGATGCTTCACCCATATCTTTCATCTTAAACCGAAAACCTAAATATGATTTGGTCTTATTAATCATTTTCAGCCAACAATATATCATCCACAAACAATGATAATATTGTTATCCTAGCATCTTCCTCCCATAGATATACACAGTGGTCAAACCTGTTCATTTCATATCCTAATTCTAGAATAGCTTTGGAGAAGGTCAAATATCATTGCCTCAAGGATTGTTTAAGTCTATACAAGGATTTCTCTAATTGATAAACTTTGTCATCATATCCTTAAATTTTAAAGCCTTCTAGTTATTGCATATAAATGTCTTTCTTCAATTCTTCCATTAAGGAATGTCATTTTTACATCCATCTGGTACAATTCTAGATCCATATATGCAACTATAACTATCAAAATTCTAATCGACACAAACTTAGCTACTGGTGAATATGTCTTCAAAGTTTATCCTAGGTTGTTAGGTAAAACCCTTTGATACCAACCTAGCCTTGTACTTATCTAATGTCCCATCAACTTTATACTTCTTCTTAAGTACCCATTTACATCCTATTGCCTCTTGATCCTTTGGGGTGGCTGTGTAAGTAGTGATGATGAATTACTACTCACCATGCTCAAGGCCTGAGCTTGTGTTGTAACACCCCATGTTGTACTTAAAGGGCAAAACTATAATTTTACCACCGTAATGGTAAAATTGTCATTCACATGTATTAGGCAAACCATAGAGTGGTTTAGGGACTCTTTGAACCAAGTTGAAAGTGTAGAACCCAAGTTGGATCCTGAACTTGTCAAGTTCCAAAGTTTTTCCAAGTACGTATTTTGGGTAACTTTATGAGTGAATTTGTATCACTCCTGTATGAATTAGCTTGCAAGCTATATATCATTGAAAAGATCTATGAGTCTACTTTTTAATGCATCAAGACTTTTGTAGAAGAAGTTATGACAATTCTCCCATTAGGTGTCTATGTTGATAGGATAGCAAAATTAGAGTAACTTTTTGGATAAACCTATACCAATCCTAAGAGAATTAGAGTGTAATCTATATACCATTAGAAAGCTCTTAAAGTCTAGTTTTCAACACAATGAATGACAATCGAATATGAATTTTCTAAAGAAAGTTATAATCATTTTACTGTGGGGTGCTTGTGTTAGATCTGTGGACTGCAAGGGCTTGTAAGTACCCATGAGGGCTCATGATGGGGAAACAGGAGCTCTCGTCAATCATTCCGAGCACTCGGCCTGGCTTAGAATTCACTTTGGGACCCATGCCAGCATGTGATTTTATCCTATTTTCATGAGGGACTCCTAAGGAACAACCACAAATCCAATTTTTTTTACTTCTTTTAGAGTTTTTCTATGATAAAAAGAAGGAAAATTAGAGAGAGGGAGGAACTTTGAAAGTTTTCGGGAAAATTAGAGAACTTTTATTTTCTAAGAGTAAGGTGAGTCTCTAATGTTTAGATCTAGGTTTGTTCATTGTTTCATTTGTAATTTCTTGTTGGTTTATGGATTCTAACCATAAATCAATTGTCTAATATTAAGAAAAGAAGGATATTCAAAGATAAAGGAAGTCTTACTTGAGGATCTTCTTGGTTAGGAAGACTTGAAGTTTGTGGTAAGTAGTTACACAAAACTTACTCTCTTTTTGCTTATTCTTAGGCTCTTAGAAGTCTTGTAATGGTAAATCTTGAGTCTATGAATGTTTGCTCATATGTTTGTGAAACATTTTGCTAAGATCTTAGAAACTCTACCTTTTATGGTGATTTGTGATGAATTCTTATCAATTTTTTTAAAGATCATAGAAATCTATATTTTATACTATGAGGAAAGATGGATTTAAATGTAATCTATATGTACTTAAATGAAATGATGAATCTCATATATTGTGAATGCTTGTAATCTAGGATTCTATTACTTTATGGTTTTCATAAAGGATATTGATGGATGATTTGCTTTGACTAATTGTTGGCAAGTGAAATTTTGTACAATTATCAAAATACCCTCTCATGAAGGATATAAAGTTTATGAAGAATGAATAGTGGCTCGCAAAGTGCTACCCTTGTAAATGATGAACAGTGCCTCACGAAGGGCATATGCTTTATGAAAGAGTTACGCTCGCAAAGAGTAAACAGTGCTTCGCGAAGACATAAAAACCATGAAGCACAGTATCAAGAACACGATATTGATCTTTGAAGTGGCATGGATCCCAAGGAACAACAAGGAATGAATATTCTAAGATCCTAAATGTTTAGAAACAATTATGTTTGTTGAGATTCTCTCAAATCTATGAAATCTCCAAAATCAGTTGAATGAGAGTTTTATGTTGACTGGACTCTACTATACCTATAAAATCTCTCACATCAAGGGATTAGATAGAGTTCAACTCAGAGTCCTACTTGCAGAAGGAATTTGTGTTGTGCCAATTTTTTGAAAAAAATTAATTTTTGATTAATTTTCATAAAAATATAGATCATAAACATTATTTCTCGCATGATCACCATATGAAATCCTAGGATTTAATCAAGGAAGATTAAGAAGAATACCTCAATAGCTAAACTAGACACAAGACGATGATCTGATCCGGTCTCCAAAGTATCCACACCTACTCTAAACTTCTCTGCGCTTCTCCTACTTCCAGAAAAGTTATATGACCCTATTTGAACGATGCTAACTCTTTATATAGAGTATTTGAGAAGCCAAAGTAACCCTAAGGGGTGTGGGATCCTTATGAGATTCTTATCATTAGGTTGTAGGGCTCAGTATCCTTAATTAAGTTAAATTGCAATAAAGACACTCTATCTTTTATTAATTACTAACACACCACTAATTGCAATAATCCATGTTACATATTGCAACTGAACTCCTAAAGATAAGAAAATAACAATGAGGCCTTTCCTTAAAGATATTTCACAAATATGTCCTTCCACTTCACAATATTCCTTAATGACCTTTAGGATGATATAATAATCACTGTCTA
>JAOXJP010203776.1:0-12018 GCA_025762735.1 Platanus orientalis
GCTAGAAGGACTAGAGGAAGGCCAAAATTGACCTGGGTGGAGGTAGTAACGAGGGACATGGCAGCTTGTAATTTAACGGCAGATATGGCCCTAAACAGAGCGGAATGGCGGAACAAGATTCATGAAGCCAACCCCAAATAGTTGGGATAAGGTTGTTTGTTGTTGTTGTTGTACAGATAGGTATTTTGGTCATTTCACCACTGCCTAGATTTTTCCAGAATTTGAATTTTAGGTCCATTCCTCTTTCAAATTGTGGTTCCCCTATACCATCCTACATCAAAAGGTCTACAACATTCCTTGCCAGTGGCAAGATCCTCTAAGGCAAGAACCCAACTATAGTCACACACACCAAAGCAAAAGCCTATGGCTGGGGGCAATCAAGCAACCTAAGTTGGTGGTTCAAGTATTAAACAAAGAATGATGAGTTCTCATTGTTTGCAAGGAGTGAGGTTCAAATTACAGGGGTAGATTGCAATAACAATGAATAAGAAAGGAGGAAATTACATAAACAAAGATTTGCATGTCCATCAATGCAAATGATGACAAAACCACAAGTCAACAGGATGTGAATTTTATAGGCAGAAAAAGTCAAATTTCTGGTGACTATCATTCAATGTAAGTTTTCTATGAGGATCCAACATCAGTCCATTCCCTTTGTGTTAGATTCATTGCTTCCAAGAAAAATGATCTACTTGATGAAAGCTGAGAGACGGGTATTGATCTGTTGTTCCCCAAGGCAGGTTTTTGTCGAGGTCACCTTCTCCAATCAACTAAAGTTTTTGCAGAGTATCCTAGAAAACAGCAAGTGGGAGAGTGATAGAGGCATACTTAGGCTAGTGTTGAAGATGGAGTGAGCAAGTAATGTGTGTGTGTGTGTCTGTGTGAGAGAGAGAGAGTAGATTATTAGAAGAGAGATAGAGATGGAGTGGGAGAGGGGATGTATATAATATAGATTTAGTAGGCCCAAATCCAAGGCAGGGGCATAAAAGGAAACCAAAAATGTTGTTGACTGATAACTAAATTTTTCTTTTTACTTCTTTTTTTTTTTGGCCATTTGCATAACCGTTTGTTCAAATATTTTTAAATACTTGATTGTTTAGAATATTCCCCAAACTTCATAGCCAATCCGGAAAAAATCCCATGTACTTATTAGTTATAGACTGTTTGTTATTTACTTTCTATAAATAATCACTTATTCACCTATTATTATCATTTTACTTCTTAGTTTTTTTTGGTAAATTTTATTTCTTAGTTATTTCATAATATTTTTTTCTAATGGTTTGAAGTTCCAAATTGCAATTTAAACACTTCCTGATTGCTTCCTAACCAATTCCTGATCACTTCCCACTCGGCCTCTAGACGCTACTTATTGGTTTCACACTTTTCATTTGGATTTATTGAGCCTTGCTTCCCGCTTCTTGCTTTCACACTACTTCTCGTTTTCACTTCTTGCTTTAGTAAACTTCCCACTCAGTCTCTAGACGCTTCTTATTGGTTTCACGCTTTTCATTTGGATTTATTGAGCATCGCTTCACGCTTCACGCTTCACGCTTCTTGCTTTCGCATTACTTCTCGTTTGCACTTCTTGCTTTAGTAAATATGGGTAAAGCGTATCAATAAATAAAACTTGGGCATAAGAAAATAGGTAATAAAGAACACATACATAATTCATGCCTCACAAATTGTTAGATCATTACTGCAAGTGGCATTTAAACAAGATAGCACTCAACATTACCTTTGTAACTTTGAAAGAAGACAGATTGTGAAGTTTTGTTTTTTTTATGAAATATAATCAATTTTTTTAACCAGAACAGAGCAGAAAGCATGCCAATTGGAAAATACTAAGTGGCAACCTAAGAGCAGTACAAGATAAAAATAAAAAATAAAAAATAAAAGACAAATCATTTCAGAAATGAAGGTACCTCAACACGGATGTCACATAGTGCTTTCAAAATCACTACACGAGTCCCAGGATCAAGTGCCTTATAAAGTTCACCTTCCGCCCTTAACAAATTACAATTATAAACATGTTAATTAAGAAAATAAGTAAAATTCAACTGTGAACTCGAAACATTAGAATCTACTCACCCATGTGATGCTACAATTGGTATCTCGCCATCTGCAACCTGCAATAATGTACCAAGCTCTTGTTAGCTCAAGACTGCTAAATATATATATATATATATATATATATATACCATTCATGTTGCAGCATTGTCAAATGACAGAATAAATGCATACCCAATGCCACCAGTCCCTCAATTTTCTGCATAACACTGTAACCCAAGTAGCACGCCCTAAAGCCATCCGAGTAACAGGAGGAATTGCCTATAGATACAAGAAAATGTAACTGATGCGTGCAAATAATACTAGTGTCTCACCCATAGTATAAATATAAACATAGAAATGAGATGAAAATTGCATGTAAGGATAAATAAAGCCATCTGCATTACCCATCATGATGGACAAAAGAACTTTTAACAATAAATAGTGACCCTCTCATGAATCACATATCATCAGTAATCCCTGTAGAAATTCAGAAACCCTTGACAGCAGAAATCACTTTGACAACAAGCAGTTATGCAGATGGAAACATGGTGAACAGAACTATAAGAATAAGAATCTTATGGCCTGGTCCACTACCACGTATAGATATGTGACATGGAAAATTGCAAATCAGATTTTAACAGACTAAGAAACAAATGATAATTATGTCTCCTAAGAGTGTTTCTTCCCTCCAAACCCCTCACCCACCCCCCCTCCAAAAAAAAAAAAACAAAAAGACAGTTCATCAAACAATGCACTGAACAAGTGTTAAAATAAATAAATAGCAACACCAACAACAAAGCATTTGTATATAGCAATATAAGATTAGAAATAACTAAGATAATCACCAATAATATAATTAGGAATGGCAACAAATTGGGTTCACTATGGGTTTTGGCTACACACATTACCGCATTGACACCACTAGAGCCCCTATCCAAACTGACCCGTGAACCGGGCAGAGCAAGAAACAGGCAGGGTTGGGATGGGACAGAATATATCCTCAATTTAAAAAATAAAATAAAAGAAGAAGAAGAGATATAGGCTTGACCCTTTAATAAAGGCCATGTGTTCTTGCACCCAAGTCCAACTCGAACCGGACATCAGACTTACACATGAAATACAAAACCAACCAAAACCAGATCAGGCCTTGCCTGACCCACCCCATTCGAGGGCGAGGCAGGTCATCCACTCAACTCTCCCCATTGTCATCCCTCAATTTACAGGAAGGATGTCTTGAAGATGAAAGTAAGTAAAAGCTTTAAACTGAGAGGTGTCTCATGTAGATGATTAATCATCTCTCTCTCTCTCACACACACACACACACAAAAACCACCATGCATGCGGTGAATTCTCTGGTGAAAACTTGCTTGTGACACAAACTCCAAAAAACACATAGAAAAGAAAATGAGGAAAAAGAATAAAAATAGAAGATATGGGCAAATCCCATGAGATAAAATAAAACAGGAAACTCCAACCTTGCTAGACACTGCCTTTAATCCAGATCAGTGAACAAAAACAGGAATAGTTCCCTAAATCCAACTCAATTCACAAATAATCCATAATCAAACAATCTGATTACATAAGATTTACTCTAATCCGAATACATAAGATGTACCCACCCTTATTTGTAGGTAAGTTGAACTCAAACCAAAAATACAGATACACTTTATTGGGTACTTCTAATCTATTATTAACCATATGGAACAATTAAACATGTTTTTCATAAATAAAGTAAATTTAATAAATAAATAAATAATTCTTATCTCAATCCTAAGAACAATAACAAATTAATGTTAATAATCCTACCACTGATGTGTACCCTACTCGCATTTTATTACCAATAGTATTTTAGCCATAATTTCCTCAAATCAGTATACTTTGGTGTGTATATATATACCAAGAAAAAAAAACTGCAAAGTGTTGGAGGTGTCTTCCTTATCATGGCACCTTGTCTAGGAGTGCCAAGTGCACATGCTTTGCTAACATTGATGTGTTACAAGAAGTGTCAATACCAAGTGCACATGCTTTCCTATCATCAATATGTTACAAGGAGTGTCATGCCAAGTGCCAAGTGTTGGCATGCCTAGAACCCTTAGTTTTGAGGTGTCCTAGCACTGTTAAATCACATCCAAATCACAAAATATTGGTTATGCTGGAAAGCTAATTAACTGAACTTTCTACAGTATTAAAACTAGATCTTAACACCATTCTCCAAAGACAATACAAATTCCATCTTTCACATGATCATGAAGTCATGTTTTGGCTTGGGATTCATGCTAACATGATTTAGTGATGTACTAAATTCTTTCAGTATCAGCAAAGATTGGAACTTGAACCAAATAAAAGAAGCTTTACAGTTACGTTTCCTTCCTATTCACTATTCTTTAAGTTTATTTAGAAAATTACAAAACCTTAGACAAGGTGATCCATTGGTCTAATAATATCGGCGTTCACCTGTTTGGGTAAGAGAGTTTGGAAGTTAGTACCAGCAGCGATATGTTGGGCAATCTGGTTGGAGAGGAACAACCGGGCTTTCAAGGGCTGCTCTGAGCCAGCTTGGCAAGTCTACAGCCAAGAACTTTATTTTGTTTTGGGCTCGTAGATGTAAAGATTACGATGGAATCCCTAATGGGGCTTTACTTTGAGACTGGGACAACATCATTGGGGTCATTGCATAGGGCTCAAGCCGGATTTGTGGTTGTTTTTTGGGGTCTTTGCCGCATTTTTCTTTCTTCCCTCTGTTCTTTTGTTGGGATCTCTCATCCACTCTCTCCCTGTTTTCTTCAATTGATTTTTTGAAATAAAATTTCCTTTATTCATCCAAAAATAAAAATAAAAGAGAAAGTAATCTTCACTCCGTAATCTTAAAGTAAGATGAAGAAATCTACTTTCTACAGTGTCTCCATGGTTTCTGACCTGAAATTAGGTTTGTTCAGCATATGTGGAGATACACATGACTGAAAACTCATATCTTTATGCTCAAATGTTTGTGTAAATGATGATTTACCTTCAAGAATCAAAGATTCCAGGTTAAGAGTCCTGAAGAGTAAATGGAGAGTATTTTTGTGACTTGGGAATTAAGAATCACTGACCCATATATAGTGTATTTGAGACTGAGGCATACACCTATGATCTTTTGCACTACAACTGTTAAGATTAAACCTTAAATGATTGAGTACATAGTGGGCATCTGTTTTGCTTAAGTAGCCTTTTATGCTCAAAGACATTTTCAACTGATTGTGAACTTTTTTAACTCTTTTATGCTCAAAGACAAGCATCATGGTAATAAATCAAGACACTACACCTGGTAAACCTGATATTCAACCATTTGAAGTTTACACTGATGATAAAAAGGCACTTATATATGGAGCATAAAATGAATAACACATGAATTAAATGAAAACACCAACTTTTTGGCAGCAAGAAATATTGGCTTTTCACAAAACTCTGCTCCATACACCATAAGAAATTTGAAAATTTGTAGGAACCATTTTTACCATGACACTAACATAAAAATAAAAATAAAATACGTCAAAACAAAACAAACCTCGCAGAAGACCAAGATAACCAATAATTATAAGCACAACACAAAAAAATTAAAAAACAAGTCCCCTAATGCATTTACTTCAATTTTGTGGGTGGAAAAAGAGCAAATTCTCAGAGACCAATCAAGAAGCAAAACCCAATTTATACGAAAAGCATAAACTTTGCATTTCAAACCAAAGCACCAACCTTTAACAAAGGTATATGTATATCAGCCAAAGTGGTATTCGGTGTAATCAAAGCAGTCTCAAGCTCCTCCGCCGAAAACTCAACCGAGATATTCAAAAGCGGCCTAAAAACCTACAACAGAATAAAAGCAACGAGCTTGACCCCAAAACACCAAAACCATTACTAAAAAGCAATCGCAACAACTGAAAAACAGATAAAATTTCCCTGCTCACATGTAAAAAATTAAGAACAGAAGCAAACTCCCACATCGATCGGAGACTCCACCGCGGCAATTGTGAAGGCGAGGGCGAGTTAACAAGCGGCGTAATGATCTTACTGCATTGCTGCTGCTGAAGTTGCTCCTCTTTCACTTTCTTTCCGGGACCGGGTTTCCGCTCCAAGGCCGGAGCGGCCGGGTAGAGCCGAGCGGCGGAGCGAGCCGTACATGCACGCGGGAGACGCTCTTTCCGGCCGCTGTGCTTGTTCCGGAGCTTCTCTTCCGGCGATAAGCCCTCGTTGTGGATCGCTGCCGGAGCTTCGTCGGTCATCGTCGAAGGATCGAACGAGAAAAGGGCTTCGAATCGATTACGAAGGAATTAAGCTACAGATCGGGCGTTTGCATTCAGAACCAAAACAAGAAAGAGAAATCCAGTTGAAGAAGAAGAAGAAGAGGAGAGATTCGTTAGGGTGTAAACTGAAGAGGAGGAGGAGAAAGGAAGGTGTTTAAGGCGGCACGGACATGGGAAGCCACTGCTCAAATCCATCATCGCATATCGAAAAAAATTGTTTGGTGATATTTCTGATGAGGAAAAATTAGAAAAGGTAAGAGACGAGGGAGAGGGAAGCGAGTCGAGAAGTAGGGGAGAAGAAAGGAAAGAGAGAATGGAGAATGCCTGGAATCTGGAGTCTGGAGTCTGGTTTATTTATTCAACCTTGGTTAGTGTTTGTGGTTAATGCTATTTTCCTCTTTTTCTTTATTCTTATTATTTATGTTAATAGTATGGGGTCCACATCAATCAGGACCGTCGTTCTCTGGTTGGACCCAACCAAAGAATTTCCTAGATTAAGAATCAGTTCATTGGGAGGTGGGTTTTTTTGGAACAGTTAAAAAAAGTAAGTGCAGTGTTTCTGTAAAAGTCAGTTAATCAGACGGCTAGAATCATCTACTCATGCTACCTTCGGTTTAGGAGGATATTAACCGTACTGATTTCTCTCTCTCTCTCTCTCTCTCACAGAGCTTGTACCTTAACTTCAGCCTCCAAGACCCTTGTCCTTCTACGTAGAGGTGTCAGTTAGGCTGTAGACGAAGGGATGTTGAAGGATCTGAACTGTAATTTGGCATTATTATGGGCTCCATCTATTTAGATCTGAAGAGGAAGAAAAAAAGTTGGTGATCACGAGTCATTTACATGATTATTCTACCAATTTTCTTTTTTTTTCTTTTCTTTTTTTTTTTTTGGTAAAAGATTATATTGTTTTTAAGCTGTAGTTTGCATGGTTTTAAAACTCGGACGATTTCAATTTAAATTAATTCTATTAAGATTGAGGTCGAACATGGATCGACCTTATTGACCCTTACCAATCTACATCGGTTGAATCTGTCCAATCCAGTTCTGAATCAAGATTGGCCTGAGTTTTTAAACCATGTTCAAGTATAATAGAAGGTGTAGAAGGTGCCGGAGGGTTATAGTTCTGCCACTGCCTGTGTTTAATTCAATCTTATCGTCTACTAATTATAATTTTGAGTGGATGAAACATGTATCGATCACATGGACTGGCTGGCTGCTCTAGCATGTAACTATACAATGGGCCAAGCCTTGGCCTAATTACAGGCGAGAGGCATCACGGTTCTTCGGAATCTTATGCTTTTTGTTCAACTTCTCAGGCCCATTGGGGCTCGAATTAGGTGCAAATGAATTTCATGAGAACTGTGCAAACTGCACCAAAGGGGCTGATGCATCGGTGCCGAATAGTGATTTACACTTTTTGGGGGGCACTTATCACTTTTCAGCACTGATGTGTCCGCACCCTGATGCCGTTTTCACAGTTCTCATGAGATTCGTTTTCACCTAATTTTTTTCCATAAAATATTAATTTAAACACACACACACACACATAGGGCCCCAGACTCAGGCCTTAGACTTTGGGTTAGGCCAGGGTTGACATGAGAATAGCCCAAACTTGCCTGGGCTTTAAGTCAGGCCCAGGGTTCCTTCAGGCCAAATCTTGTGACAGGCCTTTCCGGGCCATTTTTCTGACCCAGGCTGGCCCATCCCTATGCACAGCATTAGATGGGATTAGCAAAATTATCTGTACGCCTCAATATTTATAATACAAGTCACCTCTAATGAGACTGGAGAAATATCATGTTGGTATCTTTATTTATTTTTGATGGATCTCTTCAACAGTTAAATGACAATTTCAGAATTTCATTAAAAGTTTTAAAGAACTTCGGAATTTTATCATTTATTTGATTTTGGAAAAACCTAAAAATTAAAATCAAATCTGTCTTATGAATTTTATTATCATAGAATTGAAGTTCCACATTTGGATATAAAGAATATCGGTTTGAAATTATACTTAGATGCATTTTCTCTTCTCTACTTTGGCTTGAAAGTCTACACATTTAAAGTTGAGGATGCTGTACAATGCAGTGTCCCATACATGCATGTGCATTGCTGCAGTGAGACAATTTACTTTCCATGTACGCATATACCTATACACATGGAGCAAGTGCACATGCGTAGGCATATGTAATAGGCAACGATGCCTATAGATAAGGCGGCGTTTGGCAGCCACTTGTAATGAAATCATTTCATTTGAGTTTTCCAAGTCTTTTGTAGCCACAACGTGATGGTTTGTAAGGAATTCATTCAAATTTACAGTCATTAGTGCTTGATAACACATGTCATTTCATTTTATAAAAAACCTAAGATAAATTCATTTCTACTTGTAGTTAACAAATCAGTATAAATTTGAATGAGTTCATTACAAAATCATCATCTCATGACTACAAATGTATTAAGAAACTCAAGTGAAATGATTACATTATAGGTGAATGCCAAACAGGCTCTAAATGGTTGTACTCCTACTAGGGGAGAGTAAATCGTATACAATTTGAAGTGCCTCTACCATTCAAACGATCAATATCACAGCCACAGACGTGGGTATTATTTGACTGAAGTTTGAAATTTAAATCGAGGTTGACAAATCACACCTATGTTTGTAGCTGTGATAGGCCTGTTTGAATTGTAGAGAGATTTCAAACTGTAGACTATTCCCACTCCTTTTAAAGGTGTGTCGTATCATGCACCATGTATGTGCCTAGGTGTTCTGCATTATGCATTGTCGCGAGTGAATATACTGCTGTGTTGAGACAGTGGCGCTTGAGGCACAATTTTCACGCTTGGGGCACAATTTTCATGTATGCATCATCATGAGTGCCTAAACACATGGTGAATACAATCACAAGTGCTTATTACAAGTGCATAAACATAGATAATGACAATGGGATTTTCAAACAAAGCGAGAAAATCCTTTGCACCGAGAGTAGGTTCTCCCTCTCACTTGGGTCCAAAACAGTATGTTCCTTCATGTACCCACACCACAATTTGACACATGATGGTTTTTGAATTTGGCACCTCTTTAAATAGAGTGCAAATGTTCATTCAAACACATAAACCCTATTAACCCCATAAACGTGTTTACATCATTAATATCCGTCAAGAAGCAATGACTAATATTAACTAATACTAAGCCATGTGGCAATATCATAAGAAAAAATATAAAATGAAATGTCATTGGTAGAGATGGGACAGTTAGTTATGTAACCATTTGGTGGAATTCAAAAATTGAAAGGAAAACTACTAGTTATAGTTGGTGGCAAAATCCCATTGAAAGAATGTCTTATAAATAGTTACCGATACATATGATGGAATATCATTGGTAGAATTCCAATTATAAATGATGAAATATCATTAGAAGAACTCCGTCATCACTTGCAGATGGTGGAATCTCATTGGAAGAATTCCAACATCAATTACAAGACCAAATGACGGAATAACATTAGAATAATTCTAACATCAATTATAGATGATAAAATATGATTAGTGAAAATTTGAAATAAAAAGTTACTCAAACATGTGGTAAGATTATGTTGGAGGAATTTTGAACAACAATTATCTGATTAGGTGGTAAAAGGAGCATTTAAAAGATGCTTTACATAAATGATTGATGTTATAGATCACATGACATGTGGTAGCAGTTGATATATGAAAGCAACTGCCCATTTTGCTTATAAATACCAACAAAACATAAAATAAGGACACAACTCCAACACACAACAAAGACAGAACAATCATCTTTTATCTTTTTCCCTTAGGGTCTTAGTTCAACTTAGTTTCTTTCTATAGGAAATTCTACTAGAGTTTATTTGATTTTTCTATCATATGAGACTCTTACCATAGTCTGATTTAGTTTTCTTTTATAAAAATCCTCTTAAAGTTGATTTAATTCCTTAATGGGTTTCAATCCTTTTATCATTTGGAGTTTGATTTAATTTCTCCACAGATATCCATCCTTTGGAGTTGATTTGATTCTTCTACAGGTGAACCGCCATCCTTTAAAGTTGATTTAATTCTTTCATAGGTTATACTATCACCATCTTCCATCCATTGCCATCCATCTCCCACCACCATTTTACAGGATGTAGCAACATCTCTATCATCCTTCTATCCTTTGGAGTTCGATTCAATTCCTTCACAGAAACACCACCACACTTCCACCATTTAGAGTTATTTAATTCCTTCATAACTTACACCATCACATCTTCCACCACATCTATATTTTACTCCAATTTCTGCAAGTAGCAATATATCCCACCATCTTCCACCACTATCTCTATAGGTTACAAAACATTTACACCATCTCCCGTGGTCACAACAACAGCACTACAATCTCGACTTTCTATAACAGCACCATCACTATCTCAGGCCATTGTTGTGTTGAATTACAAATTATTATCATCATTTTTATGTTGTTGTTTTAAAAATGTTGTAAGTACTTTGTTTCATGATAAAATATTATTTCAGCAACTTCTAATATTCTATTATTGTCACAGCATTATGACTTTGAAAAAATCCTCAATCTAGAGGCAAAAAGAACTAGAGGGAAGAACCCTCCCTCTCGTAATCGCCTGATCTCTCTTGATTTGGTGGCTAATCAAATGATTGAGAATAACAATCAGTTTCACAATTTTTCTTGGTGCCTGAGTCAAAGGTGAAATTTTTTTTGTACCCACGTGGCACTGGCATGCCAGTATAGGAAAAATATGAGTACCTATTTTTCCATTTGAAAACTGTTTTTACAGTTTTAACGTTACACACCTCACCTGTTGTGTATAAGGATGTAGGGTGACATACTGTTTTGGGTAAAGCAGATCCTTTCCTTTTTTTATTTTTATATCATGTACTATTTAACTATTTTTTTACTTGCATTTCTGAATGAAAGTTAGACATGTCCAAGGTATTGGTATTCTATATTACAAGATTGTAGGCTAACATCATCAACTTTGGTTGGGGTTATTTTATTTTATTTTTATTTTAATATTTTGGAGATGATTTAACTAGACCCGTTTACATTCTTTTGTTAAGTTGTTCTCTAAGCCTCAAGCATTCCATTAAGTCGCAAGGGGATTTAGTCCACCCCTTGGAAAAAGGCCTACGGTGGTCCGCCTGCAAGCAACGACAAACACATCATGTTGAAAAAGTGAAAATCCCCCCTCAAACCAAATCCGCGGTGCCTTAAGTCTACTAAAAACATCAAGCATCCCTTAGTAGCTAAAGTTGGTATTCATCTACCAAATACAATGACTTGGCGTTCTATCTCTGGACTTGGCTTAGGATTGTGATTGAAAGAAAATGATCAACATCTAGTATTAGGGTAGTCAATTAGCCAAGCCTGAGCCTAGTTTTAAGTTCGGTGAGGTGAGCTGAGCTTGAGCTTTGATTTATATATTATATATTGTGACATTAGTAATGTACAAACAAGACAAATTGAGCTAATGGCCCATAAGGCTGTAGGGCAAGTTTTGTTTTTTATTTTCTAGTGAGCTAGGCCTAAGCTTTGATTTAAGCTCGTTTCTTAAGTAAGCTTGAGCCGAGCTTCACTAAATTCAGCTTGCTAAAAGCTCTCGGCTCATTAAAAGCTTTGTTTGGTTTTTTTTTTTTTTAATTATATATATATATATATATATATATA
>JAOXJP010203787.1:0-12018 GCA_025762735.1 Platanus orientalis
TTTCAATGAATGCATTCATTTTATTATAATTTTTATAGTTTTTCCATTGTCCACACAAATTTCTTATGTTAGTCTTGAAATCATTGAACTTGAAGACAAACTACAAAGAAAGATAATATTTTTTCAGTTATTGATGGTGAGGATACAATCTTTTGAATTTTAATTATTTATACAAAAGTGAGCACCTCTGATTCTTGGTCGGGAGAAATCCACATTCAAGGATCTTCCAATTTATTTTTCGAACAATGAGATTTGTTGGATTTAATGTAGACTTCTTCTAGAAGGGTTTCATACTTAAAGAAATTAAAGTCATTCTCCTTTTTGGGAAATAGAGAATTGTTGAAAAGAAGAGCCTTGTAATCTCTACAAAAGAGTCTTAGGCTTTTATAATCCTTAGAGAAATAGTTAGTAGAGGTAATCAAAGTAACCCCCTCACTTTATAGGGAAGACAAATACAGAAAAACTTACCTTGGTGCAATAATGATGATGATGAATTTTTTTATTAATTGAAAAGTTTAGTATATATTAAATTAAGAAATAAACAATATTTAGTATTGATTTTAGGAGTAAAACTGGCATACAATTTTTTAGAGTAATTTTCAATATTAGGTTTTTTTTCTTCCAGTAAGTAAGAATATATAGTTTGTATTAATCAAGAAAATAAAGAATATATAGTTTGTATTAATCAAGAAAATAAATTACATACGTGTATATATACATTGATTGGCATCATTCCTAATTGCTGCATGAAGATTAAGAGGAACATCAACAGGATAAATCAGTAATTCATCATTTCCTGAGGCATTAGAAGTGAAAAAGTCTGCTTAATGGTTTGCTTCTCTCCAAATATGATGGATAGTATTATATATAGTCTTTGAGAACGGCCAACAATCAAGTGGTTTTATCAATAACTGCCATAATTTTCCATAGACAATTAATTATTGCTTCAAGATCTCCACTGCTAATTTAGAGTCCAAATTGATCATGATCCGACGCATGCCATTTGAAAGACATAGTTGTAGCCCTCGCCATAAGGAAAAGAGCTCAACTCAAAGAGCATGCTAATTTGTTGTAGTACTGGCACATGCAAACTTTGGGGATCCAAATTCATCTCAAACCACTCCTCCATAGCCACTTCTAATCTGATTTACTGATCCATCACATGATAGCGAGAAAAAAACAATTTGGTGGCTTCAGCCAACAACAACTTATATGCAGTCTTGGGTAGAGATGTAATAAAAGCATATTAAGGGTAGAATTCATAAGTACATGTGTATCTAAGGGAAAAGAATAAATGTTATAAAAATGTATAAATTTGATTCAATGAGGAGCCTAATGTGAAATAGCATTGTTGAAGATTGGAATCAATTTTTACACCAACTCCACCTTGTAATGCAAGTATACCTCTGACACCAATTCCACAGTTGAAAAGCAACCCTTCACATGAGCACGGCCCAATAAATATACCCTTTTGCATTAGCAACTAATGGCTACTACCTGTGTGTGTGTGGTTTTTATTTTTTCCTTTGTTTTTTTTCCCTTACCCATTTTTTTCCCATTTTCATTTGGTAATGGGTAAGTTGGACTTGGAACATTCTATCTTGTTGCTGACATGAAATATGTCATCCATTTAAGCTATTCTTGATGCATTAGGTTGAAAATGGGAAAACAAGATACAATATTCGATGCAATGAATTGAAGATAGTTCCAAGAGATAAAGTGAGACAATAGAAGGTGATGCGAAGATCCAGTGGAAATTGAGCACATAAATGGTGTTCAATGGTTAGAAGGGGATCTACTTGATAATTTTGGGAAAACCAAGTTGATCAATTATAAGTTTTGTTTGTTTGATTAAATTAGAAATATCAACTGAATTACCAACCATCAGAACTAAAATTTAATGACCTCAAAGGAGTACTAATGATTTTGGTTTATTATCGTGATAATTATAAGTTTGGCTAATAAGTTTGGTGAATTTGCCAAATAATTAGGTAATTCAAAATAAAATTACCTAAAAAGGATTTTAAAGGGTAAAAATATAAATAAAAGTGATAATTATAAGTTATTAAATTTTTTTGTTACTTTTATGCCCCGACCCTCTCTACGTTTCTCTCTCTCTCTCTCTCTCTCTTTTTGTGTGTGTGTGTGTGAAAAATGATGACAATAAGTCTTCTCATAGGAGAGGATCCTCTAGGTCTCTTCATTCTTGGAGATTCAAAATCAGCGTAATTTTTTTCTGCACTCTTCTTATAATAGTAACGATCACGACTACCACACTAGACCATAGAATTACCAAAACTGGAAACTTTCTTTATTGGGAAATGGCTGCAAAGATGGAAAAATGCAGATTTCGTATTCACAATGAAGACAGCAGTGCCAACTCTCTCTCTCTCAATTGAAATCTACAGTATTTGTAAAAAGCCAGATCGATCTCTAAGTTTAAAACCGAAACCCCCTGGCCTCCACCCAAAAAATAAATCCTTGTTTAATTCATAACAAAGTGGACAATCAAACATATTAAATGCAAGGTGATGACCAATTCAATTTTTACAACATGGAAATAGCAAGATCTTCTCATCAGATGTTGGATAATAGGAACCCTGTCTGAAGAGGCTTTGTACCTTGTTGTAGGTTGCAACTCAACTCGAGAAGTTGAGAGATGTTTAGAATTTTTTTTTTGGCAAACAACCAAAGATCATAAAGTTTATCTTAAAAGATAGATATATAAAATACAAAGAAGGGAAATCAATCTTTGATTGAATACTTAAAATTATACAATTTGATGGTTTGGCAGCCATTCAAAAACATGTAGTATATTTACATGATAAGGTAATTTACATGTCCTATGAATTAGAATCTAAGTACGAGGTTCTTGTTACTTCAATGCTTTCTAAACTATTTCCTATGTATGCGCAATTTCTCATAGCTTTGCAAAGTTATGATCACAGAGTTCAGAGTATGGCAATGAATGATAGAAGTATTGATAATAATATGCCTTTGTTTCTCAACATTTTAATGGAAGTAGAGGTCATGGCAGAGGTTGTAATGGACCTGATCAACATTTTAATTCTAGAGGAAGTGGTTTTGCTCTAATTGGACAAGCCTACAATCAAAGAGCTCGTCCATACAGCTCGAATCAAGGATCCTGAAATGACAATCAAACATCTCCTAATCACAGTCCTTTCCCAAATGTTCCAGCACTCTCCTACTTTCACAGCACAAAATCCAAATACTTTAATTTAGGTAGTCAAATTATGACGACTAATGGATCACATAGTTCTCGCCCTAGTCGTCCCCAGTGCCAAATTTGTGGTCACACAACTATATGATGTTCATATAGATGGGATTATTCCTACAAGGATCAAGAATATCTCCCTCAAGATTTTGCCTCGGCCTCCATCATTGATTCTCAGGATCCTAATCTTTATGTTGATACATGAGCAAATTCTCATATGAAAAATGATCCAGGTAAGTCTCACCAATAAGATAAGTGATGGTACAAGATTATATTGGTGAGACATCTATTATATTAGATCATGGATAAGTTAATTTACATAATGTATTTGTTGTGCCTACATTGAGGAAAAAATTGATTTCCATGAGTTAGCTTGCAAAAGATCACTCGTCCTTATTTGAATCTTTTTATTTTAGTTTCTTGATTTATTTTGGTAATTGGGATTGTATTAAGTTGAAGAGTTCATATATAATTGACTATCATAATCCAGAGCATTTTGTATATCCCTTAAAATTATACCAAGTGCTATGTCTAGTCCTATATTTTCAAGGCTACCTTTGGCTACCATATGTGTCACATTATTCCTAGTTCTACTTGCATGGTTCAAAATAACATTATCAAAGTTATTGAGGAGATTTTTGCAGTCATTAATGCAGTTCCTAATTTCAGTTTGGTATTCTTCCAAAGGTCCTTTCATTACATTGATGGTAATCTTTGAGTCACCTTTTACAACAATCTTCTGGACTCCCATGATTACAGCCGTTTATAGTCCAAGTAGTGTAGCCTCACTTTTAGCTTGTAGAAGAGAGCATATGTTTCTTTTCTTATATCTTATTATGAGGCATTCCCCTTTTGAATTTCGTATGACTATGCTCATGCTTGACTTTTGATTTCTTATATATAGAGTACCATCAAAGTTCATCTTCACAAAGTCATTTCCTCAGTCTTTTCCATTTCCTAGGTTCTTATTAGAACTTTCAGGTCCTTTATTAGCCTATATGCACTGGATAATAATAAGTTTATATTACATGGTTTTTCATTAAATATTATATCATTTATGTATTTCCAAATAGTCCAACAATATATTGATATGCATTCACAAAACCTTTTTTTTTTTTTGTTTGTTATTCCTTCCATTTGCATCAATTTGTTTAGCCATTCTTTAAAGAAAATTACATTTAGCTAAGAACTTATTATTGTTAACATTGATGCATGCCACACCTGTTTCACTCTTGGGCATGTGACAAGGTTGTGTAATATTGATTCATTATTTTCATTACATATGGGATAGATTGGTTCTACATTAATCTTTCTCTTTATTAGATTGTCTCTTGTTGGTAATGCATTGTTGCATGCTTTTCATATAAAGCGTTTTATTTTTGGTGGTATGTTTAGTTGCCATAATTTTTTGCATGAAAAATTGCTTTGGGAGTTATTATTTAGATTTGAATTATTTAGATTTGTGTTATTTCTATTAATAATGTTATTCATAATTCTATTAGTATATTCTATGTTTGTTTCATTACTTATGTTTATTTGGTTATCTATTAAGTTGTTATTAATTCTTTCTTACGTATTTATATTTATATCTTCGTTGTTTTTCTCACTTTATTGTGTTACATTGTCATTATTATTATTTAGATTATTTTTTTGGTCAGATATTTCCGTATAGTATCTTGATTTGATTGTGTATTATTCCTTTTTTTTTTTTTTTTTTTTATCATGATACCATATAATTCTATATTCTTGGTTGCTTTGACTTAGAAATATTTTCTTAATTTTTCATAGTTCTTCTTCTAATATATGTTCTTTTAGTATATCCTCTTTTCAAGCCCCCTCATGAGAATTTGTTATATCACTTAGTTTTTCAATTTGATTGTTGTTTGGTTTTATACTTCTAATTTTCATTTATTCAATTGTTGGTATCCATTTGTCTTCCCAAAAATTTATTTTTTCTCCAATTTTTATTTTCCATCTTATTCATTTTTTTAAGAGATCTCTTTCTTTTAGTATAATACTCTTCTAAAGCCATGAACTATTGTTGTGGCATTTTACTTCCATAAAATTTTTATTTGGGTAGTATAGTGCTTTTAAGAACTTAACCCAAAGATTATCCAAGTTGTTTAAGATTCTCCATGCCTGTTTGGCTAGTAGGGTTTTATTATAATTGTGAAGATCTTTATATCCTAGTCCCCCATCGTTTTTATTTTTTCGTAGAGTTTCCCATTTTATCTAGTTAATTCTTCTTTTATTTTCTTTTTGTCTCTACCAAAATCTTATTTGTTTTTTATCTATGCTATTACATAAATTTTTTAGCATTAAGAAGCAGGATATTGCATAGAAAGGGAAGACTATTATTAAGGATTTTAATAAAATTTCTTTTCCACTTTGATTTAACACTTTTTCTTTCCATCCTTATAGTTTTTTTATCAACTATGTCTTCTATATATGAGAATAGTTTTATCTTATTCTCTATACTAGATGGTAATCCTAGATATTTTTCTGGGTTGTTTTTGCTTGTTTTACTCCTAGTTCTTTTGTAATAATTTTCCTGATTAGATTATGTTTGTACTTCCTAAATATTAGTTCTGATTTGTAGTAGTTTATTGTTTGTCCTGAAGCCTTATTAAAGTTCTTTAAAAATGTTTTAATATTCTTTGCACATTTTATTTTTGTTTTTGTGAAATATAACAATCATTTGCAAAGAGTAGGTGTGTTATAGTTGGGTTATAGTTGGGCTATCTCTCTTGATTTTGATCCCTTCAATATCCCCTACATTTTTCATTATTCTTAGGCAAAATGATAAACCTTCCATATATATGAGAAATCCTTATGCTTTGGAGGGCAACAAACAATTAGGGCATCCACAAAGTTACTTAAAATTTTGAGTTCAATGAATGCTATTGATGTTAGCAATTGGTTAAGGAAATTTAGTTTTTGTAGTAGTTGTCAAATGGGAAAAATTTACGAACATCCTTTTTCATTGAATAATAAAATTGTAATTACTCCTCTTATTAAAGTTGTAAACTTTCTTTTTCAATAAAGAACAAAATTGCAATTATTCCTCTTATTAAGATTCATTGTGATTTATGGGGATCGACACCTATTGCTTTTTTCCAAAATATGAAGTATTATGTGATATTTGTTGATAATTGTATTAGAAACACTTGGTTTAATCCTCTAAAATAGAAGTAAAAAATTTTCTCTATATTTTTGAAATTTCAAAAGATGCTGGAAACTCAATTTTCATTAAAGATTTAAGATTTTCAATGTGATAGAGGTGGAGAATTTCAATCAAATGATTTTATAAATCATAGTAACTATGTGGTATTTTAAGATATATTTCTTCTTCTAGGACTCCTGAACAAAATGGGATAGTAGAAAGGAAACACAAACATATTATTGAGACATGTTTGACATTGCTATTGCATGCTAATCTCCCTAAGGTTTCTTGGGTTGAAGCATTCTATAGTAGTTTATTTGATAAATAAATTATCCCTCCTCAGTTCTGGGTGTGGAGACTCCTTTTTATAAGATATTTGTACAACATCCAAACTATTTTTCTTTAAAAGTTTTTGGATGTCATTATTTAATTTCCTTATATGAGAGATAGGGCACTCAACAAATCTCAACTAAGTCATATCCATTTGTGTTTGTTGGTTATAGTACTATTCACAAGGGTTTTTATTGCTTCCATCCTCCAATGCAGAAGATATTTATCTCTCGCCATGTTATCTTGGATGAGTACTTATTTTCTTATGCTAATCCCTCTTCTTTGCATGCTCTTGCACAAGGACATAATTCAATTTTGATTTATGTTGAATTTTTGGATAAGAGATCATCTAACTCCTTTTAGTCAACTATTCAACATGCTTCAAATACATCCCAACAAGAGACAGAAGATACTTTTTATCAATACTAGTATCTACATTACCTATAACCTCTTCATTTGCAATTACTCCTATTAAGAGGGAGCCTACAAAACATGACACATTCACTGTTACCCAGGTTGCACCTTCGCATATGGATAATATTGAAGTTGAGTCACCTTCCTCTAATGAAGATATCCTAGGAGAAGAGGTTGAAGATGTACATACCACTTGTCATACCTTCACATGTGGATAACATTGAAGTTAGGTATTCTTCTTCTAATAAAGATATTCCAGGAGAGGAGGTTGAAGATGTATTACCTAAAACTAGTTATGATGGGCTACCATTTACTTCTATCGAGCCTTTCGGTACATCCACATGGTCTCTTAGGTTCACTAATAGTTGATCTACAACCTCAAACAACTTCCTTAGAGTGATCATCTACAGTTGAAAACAATGATTATACCACAATCAATACACATCCCATGGTTACAAGGTCGAAGTCTGCAGCTAAACTATCCTTACTACTTTTACTTCATGAAACTGAGGTTCAGGAACCATGTTATATTGTTGTTGCACTCAAACAACCAAAATGGGTGGATTCCATGAAATAAGAACTTAACGCTTTACATCATAATGACACATGAGAGCTTGTTCCATTTGAAGCAAACTTGAATGTTATGGCATCTAAATGAGTCAGACCAAACTCAAAGCGGATGGTTCAATTGAGAGGTTCAAAGCATGATTGGTAGCCAAGGGATACAATTAGATGGCAGGTATTGATTTTGATAAAACTTTTAATCCTATAATTAAACCCACTACTATTTGTCTTATTCTTGCTATTATTGTTATTCAAAGTTGGCCTATTCACTAGTTAGATGTTAAAAATGCTTTCCTACATGGATTTTTGCATGAAACAATATATATGGAACAATGCCCAGGCTCTCATCATCTTGACTTTCTTAATCATGTTTGTATCAAACGTGCTCTATATGATCTTAAATAAGCCCATCCAGCTTGGTTTGATTGGTTTAGTCTCTTTCTTGGTTTCTTTTACAATAAATTTGATTCCTCTTTATTTGTTCTTCATGCATCTTCCGGTACCATTTACATCTTTGTTATGTTGTTGATATAATTATTATTATTAGAAATTCATTTATTCTTTTTCACCTTTTTTATAGACTCAATTCTAAATTTGCAATGAAAGATTTAGGTCTTCTTAATTTTTTTCTCAGTATTGAAGTCACTTCATTCTCTGGTGGGTTATTTCTTTCCCAATCTATATATGTTTTGGACATTTTATCTAGAGTTCATCTTTAGGGCTGCAAAGCAATTCGTACTCCCTTGGCTCATAAGCATAATATTCATACTTCTGTTGGTTTTCTTATTGATGTAACCATTTTTAGAAGTATTGTCAGGGTTCTACAATATCAATCATTCACTTGGCCAAACTCGTCTTATGCAAAAAATTTACTAATGCCAATTTATGCACCAATCAAATGACATACATTATCAGGTTGTGAAGCTAATTCTTCAATATATGAAAAGGGCTATTGGATATGGCATCCGAATATTATCACAGTCCAATATAAACTTATATGCTTTCTCAAATGCATATTGGCTGGGTGTTCTCTAACAAGGAGGTCTACTACTGATTTTTGTGTTTATCTTTGGTCCAACTACATCTCATGGGAAACTAAGAAGCAAAGTACGATTGCTCGTTCTAGTACTGAAGTAGAATAGCTGTAAAAGTTACATGGATTACTTTTCTATTGTGTGACATTGGGATCTCTTTACTTTGTGATCTAGTTTTGTTTATTTATTTATTTTTTGTTGTAACAACATGAGTGCACTTCATATGATAGTCAATCCTGTATTCTATTTCATGATTAAACATATTGAAATTGATTATCACTTTGTTTGAGAAATGGTGGTGGTGGGAGCACTTTGCTTGTAATCCAATTTGTTCTCTCTTCAGATCAAGTTGTTGATGTGTATATCTAGTTTATTAAAAGAAGTGTTTACAACTTTACGTATCAAGCTGAGCGTGTAGCTAGCCACAACCCCTCTCCAGCTTGAGGGGGAGTGATAAAGATAATGTCCAAGATAAGGACACCCAAGAGGAACTTTAGTTTCCACATCTCACAATTCTCTTGAAGGAGGTTTCCAACTCAGTCACGTCTATTGAAGGATATTTCCAAACTGGATTGAATCTCTTGTTTACATGTATTTATTATATTTTATCTTATACAATTAAATAAATATAAAATAAAAGATTATAGGGATGGCTCTCTAACACTGAGGAGAGAGCATGCATGCCAATTTTTTTTTTTTTTTTAATCTTTATTTTTCTTCAAGAAGCACCATTTCCCAATAAGGTTCTTGGCGAGATAGTGGAAGCAGGGGTTTTGGATCGTGAACATGGATGATGTCAACTATAGGGAAGGAGACAATCCCTAGTAAAAAGTAAGAGTTGGGAGACAGGAATTAAGCACTTTGTTTCTATTCATCTATGATCACATTTTCCTTTGTAATATGGACAAACTAGAAGCTTTCCATAGTAGAGTTTTGTAGAGGATCTAAACTCTTGAGTGAATAGTCTTGGGAACATATGTTGATTTAAAATCTAAGCTTAATTCCGAGGAAATCAAGCCCATTTGGCCTCTAATCTCAGATGTCTATCTTCTTCTATATAACAAAGTGAAGCATTTGCATCCAAAGCACTACAACCAAAAACACCTTTTGAAGCGTTTACAAAATGCTCCCTATAGTTATAAGAAGCCTTTTCCAAGCGCCGTTTTGACGTGCGTCACAAAGAGGCTCAGACTTTACGTAGCGTTTTTAAAATGCTCCCTTAAGTGTACTTTAGAAAACACTGTATAAGAGGGTTATTTTGTTCATTTGATCTCTTTAGCAGCGTTTCTTAAGAAAAATGCATCTAATACCTTACCTTTTGTAGCATTTGAAAAAAAAAGGCCTCTTAAAGTATGCTACTCAAAACCATTTTTGCTGTAGTGTAGCCATCACCAAATGGTGTGCGACGAACCATTTGGTGAGTTGGCTGTGTCGAAATCAGCCACATTCTGAGAGAGCTACGTTCTTGTGATTATATTTGACACTGTTCAAATAGGTTAAAAGATGAGGTTAAGGGTAAAAAATTATATATAACAAAAACCCGATTTGGATAATATTTTGGTTTATCTCATTATTTGGCAAATTCACCAAACTTAATGGTCCGATTTGGCAAAAATCCCTTAATAATAATAATAATAATATATTATTATTATTATTATTATTATTATTTTGTAATTATTAATGATTTTGACATGGACAACTAATTTAGAGACCCATATGTACCTTTTAAGTTGCTCCCTAATACCTTTTTTTTGTACTTCTTGTTTTAACCTATTTATATTAGCCACCACTGAAGAATATTTTCTATTCTTTTCATTTCGGTTAAAAGAATATTTTCTATTTAGAAACCCTGCATTTAGTTATCACTTGAAATGATGAAATAATTTCATTTTGGTTTGGTAGAGTACATGACTGCATATTAGCCTCGACGAAAATGGATTGATTTCCATTCATCACCAAAGTATGAAAGATGACATAAACATTTCAACTAATAAAAAAACTAAGATAGTCTTCAGTTCTAAAATTAGTTAATAAATCAATATGAGCTAAATGAATCCATTCTGAACCATCACCTTATGACTTCAAATGCCATGGTAATAAAAATGTAATGATTTAATTACAGTGGCAACCAAACAAAACCTAATTGTCCCAATTGAATTAGGGTCCCTGATTTAGGCCTTAGGGCATAGATTGGTGTCAGAAGTTAGTCATATGCCAATACAATCTGGGTTCAAATTCCAAGAAAATCAAGCCAATACAAAATGAGAAGTATGGTTGCTAGATTGTTAGGTGATTTCGATCGATTATGATATCCCTGACGTTAAAATGTGACTTCTCATGTGAGGAGGACAATAAGTTGAGATTGCTTTGTACATAATTAAAAAAGAAGAGATATAATATATTAATGTACGATTCGTAAGCCTGCACATGTTAACAGAATCTTCACCGACATTATACAAGATAATATTGCCAAATTTGCTACAACAGTGGACGTAGATCAAATTTCATTAAAAATCGAAAATAGTCTGATAAGATCGAACAGATTCCAAGAGCAAACATTTTTCTATAGCACCAAATTGCATGTGGTCCAAGATCCTAACTAAAGCTCACTATTATTATTATTATTTTTAATTTTAACTCAGCCACGATTCAGTGGAGACCTCTCTTTACTCCACCGAAGGAAACCCTTCTCCACAATCTGAACTTCTGTACAAATCCATGTGTGGCTGATTATTCTTCTATGCTTGGTTGATTTTTTCCTTCAGCGAAATCACCAGTGGATTTAAGTTCTGCAAAACACAAAAATAATAACGAAGATTAAAGAGATACCACACGAGCCTTGATGAGAGAAATAGTAAAGAGATGGACTATTTATGCTTTTGATATAAAGAGATCGACTTGTAAACCATACAAGTGCTTGGTGTATGGAAATTTTGGGATGTGCCACTAATAGGAGTCAAAATGGAAGTTATAAAGGATGAGACTTAAACATGTAATCCAGCATCATGTATGGCGTAGCTGCACATGTGAACCTGAGTAGAATCATTCATTAAGGGCATGTTTGGTAGCCATATGTAATGTAATCATTTCATTTAAAATTTAAAAGGTATTTATAGCCATAAAGTGATGGTTCAAAATGAACTCATTCAGATTTATACTAATTCATCCCTAAAATATGAATGATAACATATATCATTTCATCTGATAAAAAACCTAAGGTGACTTTGTTTCTAATTTCGGTTAACAAATCAATATAAATCTGAATAAGTTCATTTTGA
>JAOXJP010203798.1:0-12017 GCA_025762735.1 Platanus orientalis
GAGATTGTAGGCAAGGGTCTAAAGGATAAAAGTGGGAAAATTTAGAAAATTATATATATATATATATAGGTATGTTTGTGGCTTTCAAAGATGGGCAAAAAAGGATGAAATCAGGGACTTTCGTCCCTCCACACCCTCACATTCGAACCTCCTCTCTACCACTCATTTTCTATGGTGGGCCCTACATGCTCTATTAGCCTTTAATGTTTAAGGTCATTAATTGTAAGTGAAACATAATAAATACAAGATGTTTTGTAGTAGAACTAACACAAAGAAAACAACTGTTCATTACATATAAAGTGTTTCAGTACATGTAATCATACAAGAGATTACAAAATATAATGAAGTACAAAATATGTAGGAGTCATCCCTCACGTCTCCCCTTCTTCTTCTTTAGCATATATTTGGTGTCTCTAGTGCCAAGTCTATGAGGGGCCGGTGGAGCATTAGGAGGTGTGGCCTGTGGAACCCTAGGAGGAGGAGGTGGGGCCTGTGAAGCACTAGGAGGTGTGGCCTGTGGAGCCCTGGGAAGAAGAGGTGGGGCCTGTGGAGCATGTGTATGAGCTTTTAGGCATTGTGCAGCCGATGAAGATGGGGCATGAAGATCTGGGGACGCGATGTCGATGTCATCTCGTAAAACCTGTCGTACACGACGTAACGTACTGATTAATCTATCTCTCGGTGTCTCCTCGATACCGTCATCCATAGGAGACTGAATAATCTGCAATGCACACTCATTACGCTGAGATAAAATATACCAAAAAGTTTATGATGAATACATTTTCAATGATTAAAAAAGTAATTAACATAGATATGCAAACATTAAACGATATACTTAGATGATAATATCAACGAGTATGGTACCTTGCGTCGGTGGCTGGGGTGCACTGCTAGATCGATAAAGTGTATTTTGCACGTGTATGTGTGACATGCGCTGATACCACTCCATATAATCAATGGCACACTCGGAGGGGTATGCGGCTGACACAGATCTATGCAAGTTAGATAACACGTGGCTTTCTCACACCTCCCATAACTGCTTCAAATATGCATATACCGGCCGATACGTGCTAGCGGATGCACCCCGAGTACCTCGAGTAGGAGCTATGGGAGTGGAGGGGATGACTTGGCGCCGCCCAAACTGCTGTAGGACACGCATTGGATGGTAGGGCTCCACGATCTCCAGGCACCTTAGTAATCCATGAAAGTATGCAATGTCCTGGAATGCATGGTGTTCCTTATATCGGTGTATGGTGTCCACCTCACCTGCATAAACCATATAAAATGTACGTTAAAGTAGCAAGGATTGTCATAAACTGCCAACATGTACCAAGATATATATAAATAACATATTAAAAATGTTAAAAAAATAACTAACAATACATTATAGTTCACCCATGCATCAATAGTCTTTCGTAAAGCCCTCAAATTGTCCCCAAGGGCCCCCCTCTCCTTGTATAGCGTCCAATGCTGCATGCATGACTGCCCATCACGGTACTCCATGTTATGATGTGACTCTAAGGGACGAAAGTACTCATAATCTATCCCTCGAGCAATGTAACATAACCTGCCATTTGCTTAACCTCAGTATGATTGACAATCCTGAGTTGACGATAAAGATAAGCTAATGCTCCAGCACCCCATGTATATGTATAGACCTTATTTATGTCCCGTAGCAGCGTAAGAAAACAAATGGGCACCCGTGTACACATATTGTCTGCAAATAACGTACACCCCAAAATATAGAACAAATAGCCCCTGACAACATATCCAATATCATCCTCACTTCAGGCATCAGTAACCCCTTAAAATCTGAACCTCAATCACTCCATCCTCACTGCTTGACCCCATGCCTTGTCCAAGTCCTCCCGTGCCTCCTCCATCGTAACCCCTAGTGTCTTAGCCTGTCCGCTAGATAACCGGGCTGGCTCAACCTGGATGAGAGTCCATATCACTCAAAACCCAAGTAAAGCGTGGACATCATCAAGCGTGATCGTCAACTCCCCAAATGGTATATGGAATGTGTTGGTCTCAGGGTACCAACGCTTAATAAAGACGAAGATGACTACCCAGTTGACAGACCTGTATGATGCATGCACGAAGGGGTATAGGCTCAATTCCCCCACCAACTTTATAAACTTAGCGTTATGGACATCCTCGTCTTCCACATGCCACTTATTAAACTTGTTTATATGGCTAATACATTTCAGCAGCTCATGCTCCTACAAAAGAAAGAAAAAAACAATGTTAGCACAATACGCACGTATGGAATAACACAAATAAATAACCAAATACATAAAATAAACAAATAAATACCCCCTGTTACTAGATCAATGATGTGACACGAGTGGAATAGCTATCCAATTGGGTGTGGTCCTTTGGAGCTCCAACAACAATGGGGGTCGGCGACGGCTACGGCACCATTGCTGGTTCCACAGCAAGTACGGTTCACCTACTACCGAGTTTATCACAGAATTCTCGGTACTAATGTGAGACGCCTCTCCCCTAACTCGAGAGATGTCCTTAACCCTGCGCCGTCGTGCAGATGCGGTTGGTGCCACCTGTGAAGGACCGGCCTCCATATCTGTCATATGCCAAGAATCAAATGATCGAATAGTGTGTAGAGGCATTAAATAAAAAAAATACTAAAAAAATTTGAAGTATAAAAAAAAATAAAAAAATAAAAAAATTTAGGCCTGTTCAGTCCTGAGATGCCGAACATACCTGAAGGTGTTCGACATTACCATGCCGAACATGCCTTGCTATGTTCGACATTGTGATACCAAACACCTTCAAGTATGTTTGGCATCCAGGTGCCGAACGTGTTTAAAGATGTTCGGCCTAGTTATGTTGAACCTATCGTGAGGAAAAAAAATTGAACAAAAACCACAAAAGTTTAAATCAAACATTAATTTACTGAAATTTAACGTAAACAATTGATGTTTATACTTATTTAAACTAAAATTTTTCAATAAAAATTTATTTGTATGGTATTTTAAAAATTCTCTTACCTGATCGGTGGATGGCGGTATCGTCGGTGCTAGAAATTTATAGTAATTTTCGTTGTCGTCGTGGAAGCATAATTTAGTCGTCGGTGATGTTGGTGGGAGGGAGGGAACAATTAGAGTGATTGGAGAAACGAAAGAAGAAAGGAGGGATGAAGAGAATAGTTGGACGTTGGAGATGCGGGTAGTAGAATTTCAAATGGAGGTGTGCATATTAAAACATAGCAATGAGGGGTTAAAAATAGATAAGGGTATAATTGAAAATCACTTATGCGTGCTTGTAAATGGATGAGGGGTGCTTACAAAAACTTGAGGTGCGAATATAATTTCCCTTATTGATTTTCTCCCTATTTGAAAGAAGCAAGAAATTTAAAATACCATCATGGGCAGCCTTTGTGTCCAAAACAAAGTAGGACATATAAAATCCTAGAAAGAACATTTGCTTCCTTGTCCTCCAACATTTTCTTTCTGTGGTCGGGTTGGATTTGGTTGGACAACTTACAAAGTATCTAAAATAAGAATGACATTAGGTGCTGAAAAAGTGATATACACTTTTAGGGGTGTTTTTCACTTTTTGAAACTTATGTGTTGGTCCTAATGTCATTCTTACTTTAGGTATTCTGTTAAGTTGTCATACCAAATTTGGAGTGCGGGTACAGAGTTATTATCCTCTTTAGAAGGCGGGTAAATATCCGCAAAGGATCTTCTCCTGCCCACCTATGACCTGCTAAAGTCCTGTCTAATAGGTGGCAGGAGATGATTGGCTGGAAAAAGTGAATTGCATTTTCAAAAATTATAATTCACTTTTTCCCTCCAATAGTGTCCTGCCAAATCTTAGACAGGACATTGGCAGGTCATAAGTGGCAGGAGACGATCCGGTTTACTAAATATCACAACACCAGCATATGATCTACATACATTCTAGGTTGCCCGTCTAGGTAATCTAAAAAAAAAATTGATAAGGCGGGCTTTTCAATTTGACAAAACAAAAGTGATTTGGGTGATAGATTTACACCTGCAAGTCGTATTGAGGTTTGGGTTTTTTCACTCTCTCTCTCTCTCTAAGGATTCTCGAGAATTTTCATCAGGGCTTCATTGACGCTAGCGAAGAAAACGAAAAATCAAAGTGAGTTCTTTGTTTTGTGTAAGATTTTTTTTTTCTTTTCCTTTTTTTCTTTTAAATATATCTCATTTTGGCGAATTATCAAATTCCCTGCAAACTTCAGAACGAATAAATTGAATGGTGTACCACAATCTTACCTCTACCGCTTCCGAGATTGATTGTAACTTTAAACCCGCACTCATTGGTCGATGGCAAACCATCTGAAGATGAGCCCAATCACGAATAGCTGTAAAAGTGGTGGTTAGATAATTGGGGATGAAGTCCTTTGATTGGCCTTAGAAAAAAAAAAAAAAGGTCCTCAGATTGGAGGTTATGATAATCGGAGCGGGATGTATTTGTGGTTCACCAATTTAACAAACTGGATTGATGTGTTGGTCGGGTTTGATTATGAGCTTTGCTAAAGAGAACCCACATGATATTCTGTTTCACATTGCTTCAAGCCCATTGTTTCTAACACAATCAAGTTTGTTGTATTCGTTCCTGAACTTGTGATATAACTTCCATTATCAAATTTGAAAGTTGAAATTTAAAAACAATGTATCAAGTTGGGTGCCCAATCTATTTTTGCTTAATGAAATTTTCACCCTATGTAAAATGATTAGTAGGTGGATTGGCATGATTTTAATATAGTTTTATTTGGAAATTACATTTTTTAGACCTCGTTATGCAGTTTCTAATTCACTGCATTGTTCCAATTGTGTAGGTGATTGTGTTTCATATTCTAGTACTGGTTGCTGTTTCCAATGGACCAAACAGGCCAATTTCCTCCCGCGGGATTGAGACAATTGAATCTAAAGAAGTCATTTAAGTTGGGTATACGATCTCTGCTAACGGCGTGTTCTAAGGAGGTGATTGTTTTAATTTTGTCTCGGTTCCTTGTTCAATAATATCCTCACAGCCACATCAATACCACCTCTGACCTCCATCAAACCACCCAGATGCACACACATTCTTGTGGTTTCTCCTTTTTTTTGGTTGGGTTTGATGGTTGTATTGCATATTTTCCCATTATATTAACTTGTTGGTTCCTTCAACAACAATAGTCATTAAAGTTTTTTGCTTAATCATTAATCATTGGCTGAAACCGCAATACAACTTTTTAGGTTCAAAACATTCTGTTTTTGACGAAAAGACAATTTTTTTAATTGCCTAGATTCTTTTCAAGCAATGTCAAAGTAATTACCCAACTAATGATTGCATGCATTGATATATGTTATTCAGGTATGCCAAAGTTACAGCCTTCATACAGCAGAAATATTACATTCACTTTTAAAAGTGACTCATCCAACAATCCAACATGGATACAACTATCATTTTGGAGTATCGGGGTACATATACATTAACATGGCATACAACTTTGAATATTAGGTTCTTGAACCTAATGTGTACCCACTTAAGTGCCCAAGTGAACAACATAAAGAACCCCAGCATGATGGATGCATAATTTATTTGCTTAATGATCCAACTGTTCATAATTTAGATTAAGTGGTTAAGTCATAATATTTGAAACACTGATTGCTAATTTGTAGGGAAAACTTAAAGTTATCTCATACAACTTGAAAATTAAGCTATTTGATTGTTAAAAGATTTTTTTTTCTTCATTTTTTGTATAACATTAATATGCTCAAGTTTCTTTGGTAAGCTACATGTCTAACTTGTTTTGGGCAAAATCTTTTGTGTGCCATTCCACGTACAACAGTGATGGTGTGATTAAAAGCCATATTGTTGGATTCAAACATTTATTCTCATTTTTTGACATGTAATCAGCTTTGTGGAATTCTACTTTCTTGGTGATTTTAAGTTGATTACAGCAAAATATTTATATATAACACTTATTAGTTGGTTTGGATGTATTATTAAGAGGATAGGTGAGAGAATAAAAACAAAAACATGCTTGAGATTGAGGTGGTGGTATCTAAAAGGGGAGAAAATGTGGCCTTTATAGAAGAGGAAATTGTGTTTTGGATGAAAACTGTAATGATCCCAGAAATAGATGACAGATTATGTTAATAGAGTAGCTAAAGAGGATCCTGAGGAGTCTAAAGGGAAAATAAACTCACATCAAGGAACTTGGTGGTTGAGAGTTGGGGGCAACAGGACCATTAGTGTAAAGGGATCCTACTACAAATTTGGAAAGGAATTTAGAAACAAGGAAAACATAAATGATATAGTACTATAGTAGTGCTGAAAAGAAGGAGTTTTGACCGAAATTTGAAGTATTTCTTAACATTTTGATTACTTCGACTGCAATATTACATCAACAGTATACAAGTTACATGGTTTTGTGCAATGCATGAAATGTTTCAACTGAAGCTTTGCATTGGAAATGTAAGTTCTTAAAGCCTTATCTTTTGTGTTCCAATTACTAGAAAAAATGTTTAGGAGTTCTAGACACAAAAATTACCAAACCATTAGCTTCCTTTTGCATCAAACTTCACATTTGGGTTGTGATTTGAGTATTGATGATCGGATCCTTATTTTTAAGACAAACCAGGCTTGTCCAGAAATATATTTATATAATATGATTTTTTTTTTTGTGTGAAATTTATATTTCATATTCATGCGTTACATGCAAATGCATCAATACAAGACCTATAGATGCATTTGGACAATAGTTATTGGATTTAGGGATGATTCTATTTATAATTTTTTTTTAGAAATTTGGGAAAACTCGTTGTTTTTTTCTTCTAAATTTCCATGGAAAAACATACATGTTTGGTTTGGTTTGTTGATTGATGGAGTATTTTTTTTTTTTCCCATTTTTTAAAATTTATTACAAATGTTCATATAATACTAAAAATATGGCATATTACGGTAAATTGAAAATAACATAACCGAATCCACATGAATTGGTCTAAATAATTTTATTATTTTATATATGCTATTCTTAGGCCTGTTCTAGACTTTGGTAGGATTTTGTACTTTTCTTCCAAAAATTATAATATGTTAAATTTTAATTAAAACAAAAAGTACATGAAATATTAACAAAGTTGCAATAGATAAGGAAGATATAAAGGAATTAATCTGAACTGAATATCTTTTTCACATTGTCGTTGATGCTAGGTTCCAAGCCCTCTGCATCCCACTTGGATCTTCTGTGTTCTCTGTAGCATAGGCTTAGAAGATGACTCTCTCGGCCTTGGTAACTCCTTCCTCCCTTGGACTTCCAACCCGGGATGGCAGCCTGGTTTCTTCTCATATCATAAACTAAAGAATCATCCCCATTAAACTCCCTCCATATTAAACACCTCATCAAATCATCGTCACCATACTCACTTCCAAGGCTAAATTCTCTAGCTCAATCATTTTTCACAACCCAAGACCCAATCCACCCTAGCTCAGATCCTGCGGTCGCTACATTTAGGATTCTGTGTCATCAACTTCACTTCCCATTATAATATCATGGGGATGTGGCTCCATTTTCAACCAAATTAGATAATTTTGGCAGCATAACGGCGTAAACTAGGCCCCAGGGAAATAAATATTCTCTGCCCATAAAAACTTGTAACCTGATAAAGCAGTAATAAGCACTACTATATACATATATCAACCCAAAATATGGTAGTGACTGCCCCCCTGACAGTTTGCTCATCCATCACTTGTACAAATAAGATGTACTTCCAAACACATAAAATTTATATGTACAACTAAACGTCCATGTATGTTTAATCACCACCAAAGATAACTGAACATCAATTTATACAATTACCCTAGTATCTCAGGGTCTGGGTATGCAGAACCAACTTTAATGACTCTAAAATATATTCTAGCCCACTCTGCCTAGAATGATAAAACTTGCTACGTGCAAGTCTGCTGTGAATCCTCAAAACATGTCAACTAGGCCTCACATCTTAGGGCCTCAAGGAACCTTTCTATCTGTGGTCAATGAAATAAATGAGTTGAGCTTGGGAAAGCTCAATAAGTACACTCAAGTTCTATAATTAATGGCAAAACAAAGCAGTCAAATATGCAGAATTTCATGGTTAATAAAACTAAATAGATCATTGGCCATGCATGGTATGTAATACATATAAATTTAATGTATAACATGCTCTCATTTATGTATAAGGCATCTCAATATCACATCATACTCCCATTTATGACTGAGGTATCTCTCTATCACGTCATGATTTATAAAACAGGGATAAGTATCGAATATGTCAAGTAAATTCAAAACATATTGTGAAACTATGCATTTAATGATCTATGTGCATGATTCAAACCATTGCATATTAAGGTGCATATAAGGTGCGGCACTTTGTTGATGCATATTTCTCAATCTCTTCATTGTCTTTCTTTTAGGCTTTCAAAGTAATTCAATGAACCGAATCCTTCTGGAGGTAACCTCTCTGGTTGCTTTGGATTTCAATATCCGGGGATTAATGCCGGATCTCAATATCCAGGGATAGGCAAGTCTCTGCCACGAATCCTGTTGGAGCTCTCGTTAAAAAAACTCTTGGTCGTGCTGGATTTCAATATTGAGGGATTCCTTCTGGATCTCAATATCCAGGGATAGGCATATAAGACAATGGTGTGTTCACTTAGTGCCGCCCTAAAACAGTGGACCGAAATCATGTAGAGGTCTCACTACCTTAGAGGACTAATACCTCTCTCCAGATCTCAATATCCACATCATCCC
Source organism: Platanus orientalis (assembly GCA_025762735.1). Lineage (NCBI taxonomy): Eukaryota > Viridiplantae > Streptophyta > Magnoliopsida > Proteales > Platanaceae > Platanus > Platanus orientalis. The sequence goes on from JAOXJP010203798.1 coordinate 8,768, forward strand.
TAATTAAGGGGTATTTGCATTTGGTTGCATCATTATCTTGCGACTGCAACACTTCTTTAGTACCTACACATAATAAGTGGGGTATTGCTGCCAAGTACATCGTACTCTCTTTCATTGTCAACACATGAGCAACATGTACTGCAATCGTACTGATGTTTTTAAATTCATCATTCTTACAAATCTCATGCCCTTGAATAAGTGTCAACGCCCAATAAATGATATAAATCAAATCTCAGTGGTGGATAAATAAAATCCCTGTCAAGCTATGAAATCAATCTACAATTAAAATTCTGCAGCACACAAATTTTAAGTGTATTTTCATATCACAATTCATAATTCCATGATACAACACAAATATCAAGATTTTGGCATAAACCTATGCATTTTGATATAAAATCATTATTTATAACTAAAATCATGTATAATTTAGATCATCCAAATCAACTTCTCTAAATTAGTTTTGCCAAAACCTTCCATATTTCTCTATAAATGAAAGAATAGATGACCTACTTACCTAATATTCTCAAGTTTTCTGCTCTTTCTCGTCTCTGTACAAATACATAGATAACTTCTGAAATTTTTGAGCAATCCATCTTAAAATTCTAATCTTATTTTCAATCATCTAAATGATAGTAATTAATTTAATAGGGTCAAATCCCTCGATATCTACATGTGACAGAGACGAAATCTCTCAACCTTCTTTGGAATTTAGGGTCTACATTTTCTTAGAACAGAACCACAAATTTATTTTCTTTAACATATCACTATAAGTTTTGTAAAAGGGTTATCACATAAACCCTAAACTTAATGCTATAGGAAAATAAATGATCTATTTATTTCAAATAGGATAATAATTTTACCTAGCTAAGGTTAGTGTTTAATTTGGGATGAAATCCCAAAATTTAGCCTAAATCCTAAACCCTAGTTTTCTATATTTGCCTCAGAACAATCAAATCAACACTCTTGGTAAAATTAAAATTTCCATTTCATCGAAAGGAGAAAAAGGCTATTGCATACTTACCAAATTTGGCAAAATTAGGGCTGCACGCGAATTGGGTTGAATCACCACTCTTTCCTCTTAGTCGTCATATGGACAGTAGGGCATCAATCCTTCGTTCTCTTCTTTTCTTCTCCTCCTTTTTCCTCTCTTCTTCCCTCTTATTTTCTCTTCTTCTTCTTTTCCCTCTTTCTCGGTCTTTTGTGTCATGCAAAAGGGGCTTTTTTGTTTTGACTCTTTTTTTTTTTCCAAAACTACCCCTTAGCGTTTGGGGTACTACATCATCCCTTTACTTCCATGGCTTACTTTCAATTAATCAGAAAATTCATAGCAATTAAAAAATCTTCGGCATCATAGCTACAGAAGGACTGGGGAATGCTGTCTTGAAATAACAGAGGGGTAGAGGCTTTGTGCGTGTGTGTGTACTGGAAATATGTTGACTGAAATATTGCACCTTTTATAATGCATTTGTGACATTTCGGTCAGACTTAGATTGTCTTTTTTGTATTTTTAAATTACATAGGTATTTTGTTCCGGTGGCTACTGAAGTCGACATATTTCAGCTTTGTACCTTAGCTCTTAAGTTTTATCCTCAGCAAGGCCCTTAATTCTCTGGACTCTTGAGAACTTTTCGTCTTCAAACTTCCTTTTTTATCTTCTTTGGTAATTAACATATCAGCCACACTAGTGTCCTTGCTATATAGGGATTCTTTATCACCTTGTATTGCAGGTTCTTTTTCATTTTCCCCTTATTATTTTTGGTCCGTACATTATATACTCTATTTTATCAATCGCGAGTAGGTTAATAATGATTATAAAAGTTCACTTTTGTTTGTTATAAGTAAATAACAACTTTGATGCGTTATGTGCTTGTTGGTATATACCCATTAGGTTTATGATGCAACCTATGCTAAGATGAGATTTGTATATGTTCCATCTCATAAAAGGGCTAAATTTAAAAGCCCCTTACAAATTTTAGATTATGTCATTGGGGTATTTTAGAGTTCAATGCAAGTTGGGGGTTTACTTGTAATAAAGCCTACAGTTTAGGTATTTTGTGGAACCTAGGGAGCAGAAAAGTATTGGAAGATTAAGGGTAGTCTAGGAATTTACACTATTTTGGGTCTGTAATAAGGCATTAAGCCATGAGTGTTTTGGGAACATCTGGTTTTGTTTAATTCTAGTAGTTAGGGAAGATTTTGGTCAATAAAGTGGGCTCCAGTAGTAGTTGTATGACAGCTATATAGAAGAGTCCTGAAATTTCTTCTCAAGGCTGCCAAGTTTTTTTTAGAAGGGGATATAAATTTAGAATGTCACGTTTTTAGGAGTTTATGATTTTTAGAATTTTCTATTTGAATGGTTTTCTAAAAATCCCACGATTTGTAATTATGAAAAGGGTTTTTCCCTCACGAATATAGGGAGAATTTGAAGAAATATTGTTTATGTTTATTTGTGTCTCATGATCGGTGCTGTGATTCCATCTAGTGGTTGGTGCCTTGGATAACAATCAGTTGGTGCTGATTATTGTTCTTCTCCTTCTTATTCTTATTCTTCTTTTTTGTTCTTCCACTTCTTCTTCTTGTACTTCCCTGTTCTATTCCTACCTTGCTGTTGTGTTATAATACTACAGGATATTCTACCAAGGCCGTCGTGGGTTTTGTTCACTCTTTTCTTTGGTTTATTGATCATCATCAAGCTGTTACTGTTGCTGTGTCAGTTAAGTAACCCTAAAATTCTGGGTCTAGGAAGCATGGACACTGACATGGGACACAAGTGTGATACAATACAGACACGGTGACTCGACAATTCTTGAAAAAGTAGGATACGATACGGCAGGGATATGACAATTAATTAATCTATATATTTAGCTAGATTTTATGATAATTTTATGTTTTAAAAATAAATAACAAGAAACTGAGCGTGAATCAATTTACTGTAGATGATCGTTCTCGGCCAACCCTGGTTGTGAGATGGTCATGTGGTTGTTCGATAGACCCTTAAGAAAAAGAAATAAAGGAGGAGATGACTACAGAAAGCTAGAAAAGTTTATTCCCTAAATCAAATACCGTGGTAGTGAAAGAAAAGAAGGAGAAGAAGAGAACTCAATCTGAGATCAGATGACCAAGAAATAAATAAGCACTAACTTACCTGAAAGTTGAAGCGTATGCTGTGTATCCTCTTCCTCCCTTTTTCTCTTCCTTCTCTTCCTTCTCTTTTCCTCTTCCTCCCTTCTCTCTTATCATAGGGTTGGGT
>JAOXJP010203809.1:0-25972 GCA_025762735.1 Platanus orientalis
CCATAAAGCGATGGCTACATAGGCTATGGATTGATCCATGACAATATTTTCATCCCATTTAAACATTGTCAAGGTGGGGGAACATGTAAGGAAGAATTTATATGACTCTCTCCGAAGCCAAGATGGGATCCCATAGGATCGAGTGTTGTGCCTTGCCTAGGTGATAACAACACAGCCTTTGCTAAATGGGTTTAACATACAACATTTGAGGGTAAATACAACACATGCTTATGTCCCAATAAGCAAGCGTCACCGAGGTCGGTGCTAACAGGTCGATCTATTAAGCGGTGGCCATCAAAACTTACAGAGAAATGTTGTTGCACTCTTTCTCAAGAAGCTGTTGAAGGGTTTTTCTCACAAGTAACCTGTGCTATGGAAGTACTACTCAAGATTGATAGTTGTTTAGACTATGATTAGAAGAAACACTATGGCTAGAAGCTAGCATTTCATAGACTTGATGGATTGAAGTGTGGCATTGCTCGTTATCCGATGTCGAGTAGATGTCACGGTGAGGCCATTAGTAAATCATGTGGTAGATAAAGTACTAAACAAAGTGGCCGATGCAAGTAAGCCATTCAAAAGTATAGACTAGGTTGTGCTAAAATTTGAACTGGAAAGGTGGCTTGGTTTAGACGTGCAGAGAAATGTTATGAGGTCTTTTCTGAGAAGCAGTGGTGGGTTTTTCTCACAAGTAACCCGTTTGTTGTGAGAATGATTCTTCAAGCATGATAGCAATCTAGCTATTGTCTTAGAAATTATATAAACTTTATGGATTGAGTTATGATGCATGTTTATAACTGCATAAATAGACATCATAGGTGGGTCATATCCTACAGTCGTCTCGTCTACGACAGAGTGTAAGTAGAGGACTGATTGGGACTAAAGATGTTGTGCTCTCTTCGGAAGCTGTGGGGGTTGTAATAACAAGGAACCCAATGCTACGTATTATGCATAACTCACTAATGGTATTAGTGCTAAGATATTGCATAGACTATGAATCGAAGTGCAGTATTCAGCTATGTCTGAATAACCAGGATGTTACGTGGTAATTTTTTCATGGTTCAGGGATTGCAGATAGGGTTTGTGGAAAACTTTTTGGGCTTATTTTGATAGCCATGGGATCTCAAGAGACCGATGCTACACATCTGTTTCAACCATCCAATCTGCAAACATTGTTGGCATAATACGTGGGTTATGAAGTGATGATGCCTACCTACACTCCAAATAGGTGGTTTATCTGTGAAGGCCTTTCTACAAAGTCAGGGACCGATGCGACTTAGCGAACCAAAACCTAGAGTCCCTCACCGAACTTGTGGCGGCCTAAGCAAGGCATATTAAGAAGTTTTTAGGCTTATTCTGAAAGCCATGGAGATCACAAATGATTAGTGCTACATACCTATTTCAACCAATTTCCAAAGGCAGTTGTTATGATATATAGGCTATGGAATGATGTTGACACTTGCCTATACCCTAAAAACAATCTATCATGTCAACGGTTTCGGCCATTTCTGGTGAGAAAGACCTAAAGTCCCTCACCGAACCTACAGCGGCTTGAGCAGAGCATCTCAGGAAGTGTTTGGGCTTAACTCCGAAAGCCATGGAGATCTCTAGAGATTGGTGTGATGTATTCATGTTTTGTCATGTTACATAGGCAATGTAACGATGATCGACATTTGCCTATGCCCGATAGGCAATCTATGATGTCAAAATTTAGCATTTTTTATGAGGTGTAGTCCTCATTGAACCTTTACATGACCTGGTATCAAGGTCGGAAATGATCAATGCATCATTTTTTATAAAAAATTTCCATAAGGATGGACTTAACTCGGGTGATGATTTATCACTGAATTGGTTTACCGGCAGAATGAACTTCATGATTTCATTTGCTTGTTGGTTTATGCTGGGAGATTTATTAGGCTTGTTTCAAAATTACGGGGATCCTTAAGGATCGATGCTGCTCTAAAGGGGCCAATACCTAAATTCCTTGAGGGGTGGAGGCCCAAGTTCCTTGAAAAATGGAGGCCCAAGTTCCTTGAGGGGCGGAGGCCCACATTTCATCCATAAGAGGCAGAGGCCCACATTTCATCTTTAAGGGGTGGAGGCCCAAATTCCTTAAGGGGCGGAGACCCAAATTTTTTTGAGGGGCAAGGGTCCACATTTCATTCTTAAGGGGTGAAGTCCAAATTCCTTGAGGAGCAGAGACCCACATTTCATCCTGAGGGGCCTCGGCCTTAATTCCTTGAGGGGTGGAGGCCCAAATTTTTTGAGGGGCGAAGGCCCACATTTCATTCTTAAGGGGTGAAGGCTTAAATTTCTTAAGGGGCGGAGACCCACATTTCATCCTGAGGGGCCTCGACCCAAATTCCTTGAGGGGCGGAGGCCCAATTCATTGCTAAGAGGACGATGTCCAAATTCATTATTCGGGGCTGAGGCCCAAATTCCTTTGCTTGGGGTCGAGGCCCAAATTTTCTTCGCTAGGGGCCTATGCCCAAATTTTCTTTGCTGGGGGGGCTATGCCCAAATTTCCATTGCTTAGGGTCAAGGCCTAAATTTCCTTTGCTAAGGGGCGGAGGCCCAAATTCTTTTGCTAAGGAAAAGATGCCCAATTCATTGCTTAGGAGGCTTGGCCCAAATTATAATCTTGAGGGCCTTGACACAAATTCATCACTTATGGACTAAGGCCCAAACTTCATTGCTTAGGGGCCGTGAATGGCATTTGCTAAGGGTGATACTTCCCCTTGGTTTTCTTCAATGGGAGGTGATGAGTCATCTCAAATCACAATTGATGGCAGATGACACATCGTCTCTACTTTCTCTTTGGGAGATGATGTACCATCTCTAGCTTTGCTTGGTCATGAATGGCACTTTGCTAGAGATGATGCTTCATCTCGATTTGCTTTTACTGGGAGGTGATGGGTCATCTCCAATCATAATTGATGGGATATGACACATTGTCTCTGCTTTTTCTTTGGGGAGATGACATATCATCTCTCGCTTTGCTTGGCTGTAAATGGAACTTTGTTGGAGATGATGCTTCATCTCGATTTGTTATTGATTGCTCCTTGATCCCAGAGTCATCAACGGCTGCATAGAAGACTTCCCCAATGAGATGAATGATATATTCAAAGATTGATAGTGCTGATTGATCAGAAGATGACTAAGATTTGAAGCCCGGATTGGCCAGACTTTGCATTTTCTTTTGAAATAGGTTTTGAAAATTCATTTTGCATAAATCTTCCATTTATTTTGAAAAATTGGGCCCCTCAGGGTCTTTGAACATTAGGGATGACCTATTGCATTACTCTTGAGTGCATAGGGTCATGTTTTCATATGCTATAATGTCATGCCTAGTCTAGGCGAGATATGAAATGTTTATAAATTAGGATAATGAATGTGCCTCTCTTAGGAGAGAGGGATTACATGCCTACATTTTAGGTCTTTGTTCTTGCTTTGTCAAAAGATGATTTTTGATGATGTGTGTTCATGACTTGATTGACTTGACTCAGGGTGCCATTTTTGGTTTCACCCTAGGTGCTGACTTAATTTGCTCCCTTTTTTGCCCATGTTTACTAGCTAGGTCAGAGTGCCATTTTCGGTTTTCACTCTAAGCTTTACAATATTTCTTTTGTCTTTGTCTCTTTTTTCCCCCTGTCCTTGGATAGATGTAGGATTTTTGGGAAGTGACTGGACGGGGTACATACTCTTGTTCCAAGTTGGTTGAATGCTTGACTGGTGTATTGCTGACTTACACTTAGAACTTCTTGAAGTGCTAAGGGACTTAAGCGGGTGCTTTGCTAAAGGAGTTGTTTATTGCAGGTTTCAAGGTCTGCCTTTGGATAGACGAAATTTGAAAGGATATGAAAATATGAATATGAATGGATTTTGATTAAAGACTTATTGTAAATTGAAAATTATGGTTCTCTACAAAATGCTCATTTCTTGAAGAAGATTATGGTTCTATACAAGAATTCCATGTTTTGAAGAAAATCATGGTTCTGTATAAATTCTCCATATATCGAAGAAGATCATGGTTCTTTATAAGTTCCCCATGTTTTGAAGAAGATCATGGTTCTCTACAAAATACTTATGTGCTTTTAAAGAAAATCATGGTTCTTTACAAGCTTCTTTTTTTTGCTATTCTTTTCTTTTTCTTTTTGCCTTTCTCTTTTTTGCTTTTCTTTTTCGTTTTGTTGAGCCATTGATTCTTTTGCTTTGAATTTGTAGAAATGAACATGATTTTGGAGGTACAAAAAAAAGATGAATAGGAGAATGTTTCAGCAAAATGACCGTTCAAGGTCTTCTCAATTCAAGGTTTTTAGCACAAGTCAGTTTTACATTATTTAAGCAAAGAACCTTTTAACTTGGTCCAAGTTTACAAATTTGGGGAATTCTTCCCCGTCCATGCTTCCCAATAGTAGTGTCCCACCAAACAGCTTTTGTTTGACAATGAAATGTCCTTCATAATTCGGCCGAGGTTGCCCCATGGTGCCTACTCGTGTGGAATGACCTTTTTGAGAACTAAGTCTCCTTTCTCGACATCTCTGGATTTAACCCGCTTGTTGAATGCAATTGTCATGCGTCTCTGATAGGTTTGCCCATTGCTCATTGCTTGTAATCTCTTATCATCAATGAGGTTCAACTGATCATGTTGAACATGTGCCCATGCTGACTCTGGAATCTTTGCCTCGGCTAGGACTCAGAGACTTGGAATTTCAACTTCAATTGGCAGGACTGCCTCCATGCCATAAAGTAATGAATAGGGGGTTGCCCCTGTTGAAGTACGTATTGAAGTTCTGTAGGCCATAAGTGCATAAGGCAACATTTCATGCCAGTTGAAGTGGTTAGCAGTCATCTTTTGTTAGATCTTTTTGAGGTTCTTGTTAGCAGTAGAAGTGGTCTGTATGGAGAAGATCGATGATGGTGAATCTTAAACTTTTTCCAAAGTAGTTCAAGATCTTTTCCCACAAAATTGGTTTTATTGTCAGTAATGATTTTGTTCAGAATACCATACCGGCGAATGATGTCTCTTCGTATGACTCTGGATGTGTTCTTCATTGTGACTACTGCTAGAGATATGGCTTCAACCCATTTGGTGAAATAGTCAATAGCCATAATGATATACAGATGTCCATTGGCGGCCTTCTGAGGCATAGGTCCTACCACATTTATTCCCTATATGGAGAATGGCCAAGGAGTAGCTAGGTTGTGCAATTAAGAAGCTGGTGCTTTGATGATGTAGGCATATGACTGACAAGTGTGGCACTTCTTTACATGTCGACAACGGTCTGTTTCCATAGTTGACCAGTAGTAGCCCAGTCGAAGGATCTTCTTGGCGAGCATGAGCCCATTCATATGCGGGCTATACTCTCCTCCATGGATATCTTCAATGATAGTGGAGGCTTCAGCTTCATCTACACACCTCAAGAGGACATGATGAGGAGATTTCTTATACAGGGTCCCACCATGTAAAACAAATTTAGTTGCAAATCTCCGTAAAGCACGTTGATCATTCTTGGAAGCCATGGATGGAAGAATCTGATCTTCTAGATAGTTTGTTATGTCAAGGAACCATGGTTCCCTATTCAAATCAATAGTTGTAATCTGGAGGCAATAAGCTGGCTCATTTCTCTATTCAATCTTAATTGGCATCATGTCTGCCTCTTGAGGGATGTCAATCATTAAAGCAAATATGGCCAAAGCATCTGCAAAGTTATTCCTTCTTCTGCCAATGTAGTTAAAAGTCAGATATTTGAAGCTCTTGGAAATGATCTATAGACATTCATGACAGTCTTAGAATTTCTCCTCTCAGATGAACCAATCTTCGGTTGCCTAAAAGATAACAAGTGTTGAGTCTTCGTAGGCTTTTAGTTCATCAATACCAAGGTCAATGGTTGCTTTCAAACTAATAATGGAAGCTTCATATTCAACTATGTTGTTGGTACATAAAAAGTGCAATCTTATAGTAATTGGGATGAGGGTACCTGTGGGGGAAATGAGCACAGCTTCAATCCCATAGCTTAGCTGATTGACGACTCCATTAAAGCACATCTTCCATTTGACTATCTTGTTTGATTCAACTTCAACATAAAGTATGTGTTTATCTGGGAAGTCAAATTTCAAGGATGAAGGTTTGTTTGCTAGTCCATTTGTCAAGAAATCGGCTATGGCTTGCCCTTTGATGGCTTTCTATGAGACATAGGTGATGTTGAATTCTGATAGCATCATGAGCCATCGGGCAACCCTTCCTATAGTTGTAGGTTTCTCGAATAAATACTTGGTGGGGTTTATCCCAGAAATCAGAAACACTTTGTATGAAAGGAAATAATGCCGTAGCCTTTTTGTGACATAGACTAGAGAGAGGCATGTCTTCTCAAGAGGCGTGTATCTAGGTTCGTAGTCAACGAAATGCTTGTTCAAATAATAAATGGTCTATTCCTTCTTCCTTGTCTTGTCATGTTGTCCTAGTACACATCCCATGGAGCTGTCATGTATAGTCAGATTTAGAATCAAAGGGCGCTTTGGTTCTAGAGAGATCAATATAAGCAGGCTTAGTAGATAATTCTTGAGCTTATCAAAGGCAATCTGACAGTCATTGTTCCATTGGGTTGAAACGTTCTTTCTTAGTAGTTTAAACAAGGGCTCACAAATGGGAGTGAGCTGAGTAATGAAACGATTAATGTATTGGATATGGTTTAAGAAACTGCGTACATCCTTCTCTGTACGAGGTGTAGGCATTCCTATGATTGCTTTGGCTATGGAGGGATAAACTTCTATGCCTCTTTCATTGATGATGAAGCCTAACAATTTTCCATGGGAGGCTCCAAAGATGTACTTGTTCGGGTTCATCTTCAATCTGTATTTCCTGAGACAAGAAAACAGCTTCCGTAGATGCTTTAGATGATTTTCCCTATGACGAGATTTTACGATCATGTCATCGACATAGACTTCCATCTCTTTGTTGATCATGTCGTGGAAAAGGGTAGTCATGGCCCGTTGATACGTTGCCCCTGCATTCTTGAGTCCAAAGGGCATGACTTTGTAACAAAATGCGTCCCAAGGGGTTGCGAAAGCAGTCTTCTCACGGTCTTCTATGGACATCTTGATCTGATTATAACCTAAGAACCCTTCCATAAAGGACATCATCTCGTTTTCGGTAGTACTATCTATGGGCACATCAATATGGGGGTAGAGGGAAATCATCTTTGGGACTGGCTTTGTTTAGGTCTCTGTAATCGATACACATTCTAACCTTGCCATCCTTCTTGGGTACATGGACAGTGTTGGCTAGCCATTGGGGATATTAGATAAACAAAAGGAAGCCTACGTCTAGTTATTTTTTAATTTCTTCTTTGAGGGCTAGAGACCATTTTGGTCATAGACGCCTAGGATTTTGCTTGATGGGATGAATATCCAGGTTAATGGGAAGCTTATGTGTGACAAGGTATGTGTCCAAACCGGACATGTCTGCATAGGTCCATGCAAAGATGTCTATGTATTCTATAAGCAGATTTAACAGGGCATGCCCCAGATCTGAAGTGCTAGGGGTCCCAATTTTCACAATTCTAGGCATGGTTTTTGACCCAAGATTGATCTCTTGGAGGTTATCTACCGATGGAAGATTCTGGTTCTCTTAGTGCTCAAAGGCCTCGATCACCTCTTGTGGCATTAATTCCTCATCATTCGATTCTTCTTGTTCTTGTTTTTACAAGAAAAGCTTTTAGTATTGATTTACATAAAAAAAAGGGTATTTAATATCTGAGGAACAACTGAAGTTGGAATCAGACTCCAAGTTACCTACATACTGATGTTTGCACTGATCACAAGCTTAGTAAAGTTTGTTCAGTCGAGATCAAGTGTTGCGTAGTTTTGGCCTAGGGGTAGACCAAATTTATTTATTTTGAAAAGCAACTAAACCTAAAGTTACTTCTTAGGTTGCCTACATACTTGACTTTTAGCATAAGTGCTTTTGAAAACATTGGTGTCTGTCAAGATCAAGCTACACATAGTTCTTTGATTACAAGGGTAAAGAAAGAAGAAACATATTGTTTTCAAAAGTGACTGGGCCTGAAGCTGTGTCTTATGTTGTGCCTATATACCCCTTACAGGTACACTGGTCGAATACTTTGACAATTCATAAGTCATTAGGGATCAAGTCTACGTAGTTCTTATACAAAAAGGGTGAAAGGGAAAAGATTAAAAACTTTTGAAAATTTCAACAAGATTGGGATAAGGTTGGCTTTTCCTAGCTTCTTTTCTTAATCATTCAATCCATCACTTGGTCTTGGTTCTCTGCTGCGGCGGAGTTGGCTCGTCCGATTTGCTCTACGGCTTTCATAGGTACCCATGTTTTTGGCATGTCGACCTGGTCAGGGTCAAGCTCATTTAAGTCTAACTCTCCACTTGCAATAACTGATTGCAATGTTTCCATGACATCACTAGGGATAGAGAGTAGACTTAGGGGAGCTAGGTTGTCCTCCCTATGTTCTGAGGCGTTGGGGGTTGAACTTTCCTTAACCTCAGGGACAGACGGCTTAGAGCTAAACAAGTGGGTATGAGGAGCAACCTCGAAATGGTAGGTAGGATGTTGACTAAGGATTGGAGAGGGAATGATGATGAGTTCTGTTGGTGCATGTTCTGTGCTGATTTTGGGCAGTACTGTCTAAGTTGCTGGTTCATTTGGCAAGGTGGTACAAGTTTTGGGTAGTTCCGAAGTAGATACAAAGTGTTGTGTGGCCTTAAGAACGACTTTCTTCTTCTTGTTCTTCTTAAACTAATGCTTGATCAAAGGTTTGAATCCTAAGTCTGCCTTGTAAGGTACTCTGATGGATTTGACAGGGTTCTTTCTTCCTTAGGAAAACTTACCTAGGCCTTTGGTTGGGTTGAACTTCATCTTGGTCATCATGTGGAATTTTGGTGGAAGTATTTTAGCTTTTTTCTTTAGCTCTGTTACCTTTTTCTCTGTATGCACAACCTCGAATTGGTACGAGGTAAGGTATTTGGTGCTTGTAAGTTCTGGACTCTTAGTATCTTCTACCTTGTCATTGTGATCATATCTGTATCTGCTGGCACTGTATGGAAGGTGATTTCCCATGTGTGTATATATTTTGGAGAAGTGTTTTTCCCATGTAAGTATATAGTTTGAGAGGAATTTTCTCATGTATGTGAAAATAGTTGGAAGGTATTTTCCCACCAAGGTATTTAGTCAGGAGAACCCATCCCACATTGTATGTATCTCGGGAGGAGATATCACACTTGTATGTGTAATACAAGGATAAGTGAAAAGAGACACATGATAAGTGTCATGTACGCTACGATAAGTCATAAGTGACAAATGACAAGTGTCAAGTGTCAAGTGAGGTATGATAAGTGATAAGTGACACATGATAAGTGTGTAATGAACTACGATATGTTATAAGTAACACATGATAAATTACTAGTGAATTATTATATGTTACAAATAGTGAAAAATGAGAAATATTAAGTGAACGACAATGAAGAACATGTGAATCATGTAAAATGTCAAAGTAAAAGAGAACAAATGACAATTGAAAACTAAAGAACGTGAACTGATAAAAACTTTGGCAAGAAGAACGAAAGAGCATAAGTTGTGAAAAAAAAAAAGATAACATACGAGTATTGATAAGAAAGTGAAAGATGTCTAAGTTTTGAAATGACTAAAAGGACCATACAAGTTATTTATTTTGTAAAGTGAACTGCAACAATTTTTAGCAAGAGCATGCAAATTTGTTTTAGACACTATATTAGCATTTAAAATTATAAGGCTATATGTTATTTTGCTATAACAAATATTTGTGTCAAGCCTATCCATTTCAGTTGTACATTTTGTATACTTACTTATAAAGTCATGGACTTATTCATCCATAACATTTTTCAGATTAAGGTATATGAACATGTGCAACTGTGGTATAGTACCGGAGATGATGGATGAGGAGCTTAGGAATCTCAAAAATAGTTAGTTTCTTAAAAAAAATATTTTTTATAGTATTTAGTCCTATTTAGCTTTGAGATAGTTTATTTGTAGTTGTTTAATTGTTGGGTTTAAAGACATGGTAATGTAACGACTTGTAATTTGATAGTGGTTATGTTTAGAGACCTCTATCTATGATAGTTGATAATGGATTCTTAATGGTTAGTTTATTTGATGGGTATTATTTTACATCCCATTTTGAGACTTTATGGATACTTAGAGCGAATAGGTGAAGGTATGAGAAGAGTCCTCGCTATAAAGGAGCAATGAATGGTGAATGATAGTGATAAGTTGGATTGGTTTAATATCCATTGCACATGCGATTTAATGATAGAACGTTATTTCCCACTGTACAATGATAACAGATGGCTTGAAATTGATATTATTCTACTGCATATGTTTACTTTTATGATTATAAAGGTTAGGCTTATGTAGCCCTAAAAATGAAAAAAGGACAAAATTTATAGTGAAAAAAGAGAAGGATCCGAAAGTAACAATCCAAGTTTGTGCCTTAATGAGACCATGAAATTTGGGATTATTCACTTTTTTGAGCAACTTTCTTATCCAAATGCTTTTGTAGAATTTGATAGCCAGGTTTCATCAAATAAGATATTTAGGAAAACATGGAACAAAACAATCTCAAATTTTGGGTTTCATCAAATAGAGTAAGATATCTTTCCCTGCAAACAACTTACAAATGGATATAATAATTAATGAAGGGTTTGAAGCTTCATTTCTTTTATACTCTATCATGAATGATCGAAAAATGTGTAAGATGTCTATGCTTGGTTTAAGATTAATCCCTCCTTGAAAGTTACGGAATCAATATATCTGTTATCCTATAATTTCAATTTCTTGGATGCAAAAGTTGGTAGCTTGAATTTAATGTTTCAAACTTAAAGATTTAAGTGTTTTAAATTTAACTAAAATCTATTTAAATTTTTTTTGGTTGGATTCTAAGTGGCTTGAAGTAGTAGAGACTTCTCTTGTTGAAAACTATAGTCTCATATTGTTTAGGAGAAGAAAAGAACTGTGGTTGAAACGCTTACACATGTGGAGATCAAATGAGGTGCTTAACCCACCTAGTGAGATCAAATGAGGTGCTTAACCCACCAAGTGTGGGCTAGGACTTTGGTACAAGGGCACTTGAACCACACTTTTCACTTCATATTTTGACATCATCGCATGGTCGTCTAAAACATGCTAAGAAAGATCTGATACACATAAGAACTTGTTCCCTCCTTGAAAATATGGAGGATCACTGGACTTAGACCATATCTATCCACTTGATAAAATAAAAGAAAAAAGAAAAAAGAAAAAGAAAAAAGCGAAGGTAACATGACAGACCTATGAAGGACAAGATGGGATACGGCCAATCATGTGCCCCTTTATAAAAAGTGCTTGAGAAGAGTAAATTTTTTTTTTCAAGAAAAAGAAGAGATGCTCGTGGCTTTCTTGAAGATCATTGAAGACAATAGTTAGGGATTTCAGAGACTTAAATATTACTCTATGAATAAGGAACAATCCATTAAAGAACATTAACATCTCTCTCTCTCTCTCTCTCTCTCTCTCTCTCTCTCATTTTTTTAGTGATTTGGATCAATGGTTTATACCACTAAATTCTCAAAGATACTTGGATCGTTATATTCACTTTCAGGAAAGAACTTGGATTTTTGTATCAAAATCACCAAAATCCGTGGATTCTCTTAGAGAGAGAATCAGTTAGATCTTTGAGTGATTATTCTACACTCTTTAAGGACTTTGAAGAAATAGTGAAGCTGAAATTTAATTCATTGGATTTTTTGAACAAGTTTAAAATACTCGACCATCTTAGGCTTAAGCATTTTAAAGGTTCATTCGTCTCAACAAAGTGGTGCAAACCCATAGGAAGATAGGAGTTGAGGTGGGGGGAGGGGGGTGCTTAACACCACTAGGGCCTTGACTGTCATCATGGCAGGATCCCCACTGAAGGATAAGCAGGCGACCACTTGGCACTGCATATAGGGGAATTCGATTCCTGGCCTTCTAAGAGAAAGGGCGATGCCTCAGCCAGCCAAGCACAGCGGCTTTGGCACATGAGTTGAGTTTTAATTAAGTTGTATCATGGAGTTAGCTTGACCATCATCCCTTGCATATTAATTGAACACACTGAATAAGTCTTGCCAATGAGACACGGGAAGGTGAAGATGGGATTTGAACACAAATTATAGTTACAACAACCATATATTTTTACTAGCAAGGCCAGTTCCATCTTTTTAAAATGAATCTCATTGTGAAAAATGATTTCAATAATTTTAAACACGAACCTCATTGTTAGATGATACTTTTGAAAAATGGAGACGGCTAAAGCTTGTTTCTTCTTTCCCTTCTTACCCTTAAAAAGAAAAATATTCTAAAAAGTGAGCCCTGAATAGCTAAGAAGAGAAACGTGCTCTTATAGCACTTTTCCCCGCTAATTTAAGCTTTTATGTCATGCATGCATGCAATACTGTACACATTGCCCCTTAATTAGGGCTGGACTAGTCCTAGCCGGGCCCAAGTGTTGGAACCTTGGGCCTGGGTTTAAGCCTGAGCTTGGACTAACATTGGCTCGGCCTGGCTCAAGACCCAAGGCCTGTAGATTCAAGTGCGCATGCTTGGCCTAAACGTTTCCCTTTTCTCTCTCTCTCTCCCTCTCTCTCTCTCTCTCTCTCTCTCTTCGGTATTGGCCTGGCCAAGCCTGTCCTGGGCTTACTAAGGCCTAGCCCAGACCAGGCCCATGCACAGCACCCTCACTAAGCCATCTGTGTAAACTATTGCAGTTGACATTCTACTTTGCATGAGAAAGCTTGAAACTATACTCATATCATCTATTGTAGATGAGATTGGGGGTGCCAACAAACTGATTAATTCATACCAAAGATATTGACGGGCACAACGGAAAAGAAAAGGCTGTAATTGGCACCATGCCATGTCCAAGAAATGCCACTCAATTGAACCGTTCAGGTCAATGGGTCAATGGCCACATGAATGTTATGGCCTGAAGAACTGTTCAGTACCCAAGCAAATGTGAGCCAATTGCGCAGTTCGGGTTAGGGCTATTAACGGATATTAATTGTATTTGATTTATATTCAGTCTGCTAAAGGACAATATTATATCTGATTTGTATCTGTTTAAATTAATATTTATATTATAATATTATAGGCCATTGTCACATAGAATACAACACATATGTCCACCTTAAACCATAACCTTAACCCACTTTTCATCTCTCATTCCCATTTTGAATGAAAGAAATCTGAAATCTCCCCATAGCCAGCTCCCTTTCTCTTGTTGATTCATCAATTGTCTTCATCTTTATGATTCTTAGGTCCTTATTGTTTTCATAAATATCTATAAAATATCCAAATTTGATTAAATATGCTTATATATGCTGCGTATTCGACCGTTGACAGCCTGCCCTAGTTCAGGTCCAAGGTCATAGGCCAGTCTGGGATATTGTAGGCTTTGTTTCATGCTTGCACGGGTTTTCTACACATGTGCTGGGTTGACCAAGACAAGCTAGACCACCCAATCTGATAGGGATCCTCTCTGGATGGTCAAAAGTTTTTCGTTGCAAAATCTCAAAAAATAGATCCTGTTTTGCATTCGCTAATCCATTCTGATTACAAAAAGAAATATGTTGAAACAACTAACAAGGAAAAGTCGAGCTTTCATAATTTTTCAGACCCACCAAAGCCATTTTCGGAATCATTTGCACAACAAAACAAACCCCTGTAGTCAGCTACCTGAATCTTGTAACGCCATTCTACTCAATCCAAGGCAGTAGTATCTTCCGTTACCATCTTAGATTTAGATGGTAGGGATCTTTCCAACGTTTTAAGTTTGGGATTAACAAAAGAAAATAATCACTCACCTATCAGAATAGAAACTCTAGGATTGGTTACGGATATCACTTCTGTCAGGGATCTTTCCAACGTTTCATGTTTGGGATTAACAAAAGAAAATAATCACTCACCTGTCAGAATAGAAACTCGAGGACTGGTTACGGATATCACTTCTATCAAAATAATCACTCACCTGTCAGAATAGAAACTCGAGGACTGGTTACGGATATCACTTTTGTCAACACTCAAATTTTGACTCAGGTCATGTGATAGCATAAGGACAGCATAACAGCATTTACGCATCAAGACTCTAGACACCCTTGGCTTAGGAAGAACAAGTCGAGATTCTAAGAGGTTAGGCATTCCCAGAGAAGTCTTTCCGGATACTCCAGTCGCAATGAACCAATCGAAACACCTTATTACAGCCCAAAATGTATCATTTCAAGACAAACTCTAATCTCTCACAGAAGCATCAACAAGACTTTGAAGGTCCACATTCAAGAACCCACTCATGTTGTTTGTAATTTTTCCAACCTCCATAAGCTTTTCGTCAGTAAAGCATCACAGGTGAAAAAATTACCATTTTACCCTTTTGCCTTCAAGGGCCCAGAACCCCACTATTTGTCATTCAGATCACTGAATTTCTCTCGTTTATATAAGCCTTCCTACCATGAAGCATCACAGACGGAGAACTCTCATTTTCACATTTTTCGACCTGCTAGCAAAAAAAATTATTGTTTTGCCCTTTTCACTTCTAAGAATTCACCCCTCAACCCTCAAAGGATCCCTGGAACCTCTCTCATTATCAAAAAGGTGTAATTTCAAACCCTATGCACCCCTATTTCCCCCAACTTCAAGGAACTCATTACAGAGTCGACCCTCATCAATATTGGCAAACAATCAACCTCTTAACTTAGGTCAACCCTGACCTAAAAATGACCCCTAAAAAAGCTCCTAAAGATTCATCCGATCTCTAAATTCTGAAAGATCAATGGCTACACCTTGCCCTGACCATAGCTTCAAATTTTTAGGTATAAGAAAATGACTTTGATATCTCAAACCTAGGCGAAATCTAAAATCTTCCCCAAATGATCAAAAGCGGTCATATTCTCGTTTCACTCATATGGAGCCAACATGTTCCCCGATTATCCGAATCAAGACCAGTCGGCGTCCATCTCCCCGAAATTGTGAAACCTTCAAAAAACTGCCTAAGGGACACGAGCTTTCGTGAAACTTATTATAACGGATTCCCTCATTTTCTCCAAAATGAGTAGTAATTTTGTACCAGGGACTAGATGGTCAACTGACTCCCGGAAGCTCACTCAAACTCAGAAATTCAATCTGTCAATAGTCACATCCTCGTAATTACAATACCTTCAAAGTATCAAATTCTCACTGGATTATGAAATCCCTATGTTTTCCATCATCACATCCTGTTCAAAACAGAACAAGCCGTTTCGTTCGTATTTGACACACGGAATGCCGTAAAGATTCTCCCGAACTCGGAACGGGGCAAGGTCATGTTCATTTGTTTGATCTTTGCCCTATCTTCAAAAGACCATTTCATAAACTTGAGCATTGAAGGAAGTCTGATAGCTCGATTCCCCCGACCTTCAAGCAACTACGAGAACCCGATCTCGACGAATGATCTCGCTTCGTAAGCCCCCGACGACTGCCCGAGAATCCAATGATCAATCTGTCAGTTTCTGTAGTCTTGATATTCCTCAAACTTCAAAACCTCAAAGCATAGCTCAAAGCAGAAATCCACATAAAATACGGGAGCAATTCCTGTCAAGAGATCCTCGTATGACCAAATGGGTATTTTTTTGGCGCATTTTCAACTCGGGTATCATAATTCATCATGGTCAGAGGCTGTGGTTCAACTAAATCAAGGGTCATCTTTCACCAGATAATTTCTAAGATCAATTTTACCTCCTTGCCCTTCCGAAATGTATCTGTAAGGTTTGCAGAACGAAAAAACCCCGATTTTACCCCCTTCCTTTTATCGTAATTCGGTTCTGACTAGCTCGTTGCGACCGGATCATCCGAGACTTCAAAACCATACACTGAGTTCGCCCAATTCTAAGCCTGAAAGCCACGGAAAGGGGTTACACAGAAGTATAGAAAATCGTAAAATAATCATTGCACTTTAGTGAACTAAAAGCCTTAAGGCATTTAACTCATTAATGGAATTAAGGTATTCACACCTTAAGGCTAGATTACCAATCCTTAAGTGAGCATCTTCTCTAGTGCACCCTTACTCCTCACCCTTAGATCTAGGAGTTGGATTTCACATCCCTAAGGTCCCACTCATGACCCTTCAAATAGCACCTTGATTCCCTACCCTTGATTGTTGCAACTAACCTACACCTATCAAATGGCATCTAAACCGACCCCCCTTTGTCCACCTAACCAATGCATGTAAACTAACCCTCTCTCATCCTCATTCTCCATTTGGTTAGCTCAAACCAATTGTAGCCTTTCATCTACCCAAGCCACTTGTCCATGGCCTTAGCATAAGTGTCACCCATGCACCTCATGCTAAATATGAGCCCTCCACTTCACTTTGCTAAACTCATCTCCACCCTCCACCTAGAAACCCTTAGCATCAATCCTAGCCATCCATGAAGCATAACTGGAGCAACAAATAGCCCCATTTTCGTGATACCTAGGATTGGCTACCAAAAACCCTAATTCTAAGAGGAAAAGAAGAAGAAGAAGAAGGTGAATCAACAAAGCTTGCATCAACCCTAGGCGAGGTAAGCCTAAACCCTAATCCAATTCATCCCCCCTTGTTTAATACATATGTTGTTGTGCTGTTAATTTTATGCTAGAACTCTGTTCTAATTCGGGTTACATAGTAGAGGCTCAATAGCCTCTACTTGCTTCTATTTTTGACCTATTATCATGCATAATTTATTGTGATTTTTGTAGAAGGATGATTAAGCCCAAATTTGACTATGTTAGGTTAGACATATATATGATGTTATGTATTTAATTTTGTGAATTTATGGTCTTTGGAAGGCCTCGAATGGCCCCCCAAACAAACCCTAAAAAGTGAATGTTTTGAGACCTAGTTTTAAAGAATAATTGCTGATTTTAGTTTGAATTTTGTATACATGATTTGAAGCTCAATTTTTTATATGATGCTCATATATATCTTCCCTGTTAACATATTTAATTTTGTGATTTTTACAAAACCCTAAGGGCACCAAAATTGAGAAATCCAGCTACTGGATTTTCTCCCAATAACTAACGCCTGTTTTTTAAGAGAATTAAAAACAGGCATTGAATAAACAGGCGTCAGAAGGATAAACAAGCATTGGGATCTGGGACCCACCCCAGGGAGCCCTGATTATTCTTCTGACCTGTCCCAGGGCAAATATACCCTTTGAGAGTCATTCTTGTGCATGAGCACCTCTGTGGGCCCTCATTTCTATCTCAATACCTGTTTGTTAAAAAACAGGCATTGGGTGGAAATTCAAGTGTTGGAATGACTTTCAGGCGTTAAGCCTGGGCTTTAAAATCATTCTTTTTCAAAAATCTTCTAAGTGTAAGTCACCTCTAGGACTAGTGCCAAGACCCAAGAGAGGCCCCACCCCTCTGGGCCCCACTGTGGTGGCCCAAAGATCCAAGTTAGTTATTGTTTCAGTACCCAATGCCTATTTATTCCCTAAATTAAATTCAAGCATTGAACAAATAGGCATTAGACCAAAAAATAGGCGTTAGGCTCGTGACAGATGATTGTGTGGCCCACTTTGGGAGATCATATCTCCACATGACTTATACCTAGGGAATATAGGGTTACACAGTGTAACCCTAGAAGATATTCTCTTACTCAAACCATGGATCCCATAGCACTGGGACCCACCAAACCGCCCCAGAAGATTGCACAAAGGTGACAATCTGATCAGATTTCTTAATGCACGTTTTTCACCCTGAATTAAATTCAGGCATTGGAAAAATAAGCATTGAGGTGATAAACAGGCGTTAGGCCTGTAAACTAGAAAAATCCATTTGCTTCTCTTTTCTCCCCTTTCTTTTAAGGTTAATATCTAACCCTGAGAAGTCAAATAATAAGACATTTAGAGGGGTCTACCATCCCTCTAATGATCCAACCCATGAGGGGTCTCCTGTATCTAAAATAGGACAAATTTAAAGACAACTCGTAAACTGTTCATAATCTAATGCCTGTTTCTACCCTGAATTAAATTCAGGCAATGAGAGCAAAAACAGGTATTTGGCCTAAGAGAAATTCAACTAACCTCTAATTCAAATTAAATAAGGTGTAGACATTTTAATTCACATTTAACAAAGCATGGAAACGAACATAGGATTAAAACTCATATGAATGGGAGAAGCTGCCCTAAAAAGGTAGGTATTTGGGGTGCCTAACAACCTTCCCCAAGTGTAACCAAACAACTTACCCTAAATCTCAGGAACTTAGACTAGTACTACGAGTTAAACCCCTAGACCTTCGGATCTGGACTTCTCCTCTTCCTAGAAGAAGGGAACTAATATCCAACTCCATCGGTTAACCCTAAGTTGGTGGTGACTCCAAGTGAAGCTTAACCCCTGTATAAAAGGGTTAGCAACCTTTCACGCACCAGCATCATGCGCTGAAGAAGTGGGCCCAGAAACCATGAGCAAGTAGGGGGAAGCCAAAGCCCCCGATCCCAAATGCTGATGTCCACACCAACTGCCTCAAGGAACAGGTGATACCTCTTGGTAGCCACAAACTACTTCACCAAGTAGATAGAAGCGAAATCCTACACCAAAATAAGGGAGGTGGAGCTTGAGAGCTTTGTCTGGAAGTACATAATTTACAGATTCAAGATTCTAAAGGTATTGATCACTGACAATGGGTAACCAATTGATGACAGAAAATTTAGATGCTTCTGTGAAGAATACAAAATAATCCATTTATACTCAATGCCCAAGTATCCTCAAGTAAATGTCCAAGCGGAGGCATTCAATCAAATAATATTGAATTGCATAAAAAAAACTCTTGGGCAAAGCTAAGGGAAGATGGGCCAAAGAACTATTGGGAGTATTATGGGCCTATCGACCCACTAAGAGATAGCCCACTGAAGAAACTCCTTTCTCTCTAGCATATGACATAGAAGCAATCATACCAACCGAGATCCAAGAACCAACGCTATGGACAGTCATGGCAACCATGAAAAATAATGAACAACAACTAGCTTTATGTGTAGATTTACTAGAGGAAAAAAAAGGAAAAGAGCCTAAGTTTGGATTGCAACTTATCACCAGAAGCTCAAAAGTACTACAATCAAAGGGTTAAAAAGAATGAATTCAAAGAAGGAGAACTAGTCCTCATAAGAGTTTTTGAGAACACCAAAGAACTAGGCCAAGGAAAAATGAGCCCAAATTGGGAAGGGGCCTACCTGATCCAAGGAAAATGAGACTTAGTAACATACAGGCTTCAAGTGATGGACGGAAGAAACCTTTGAAATTCTAAGTCCCAACTATCCTAGAGGGGGGGTGACTAGGGTATTTAAAAATTTCTTGTAGTGGTTTGTCTCCTTTTTAATTTAATTGATTACTTGTTCTCTAATTATTTATTTGTAGATAATTAATTCAATAGCTATTGAAACAAATGATGCTTATGCAATATGGATCAAAATAGTGCAAGTAAAGTAGAGAAGTCACAAGAGACAATACACACTATTTATAGTGGTTCAGAAAATGTGTCTATGTCCACTTTCAAAAGCTCCTCACTGAGTCGATTAATTTTATTACTTTTTTTACAAAAAAGATATAAGTAAATTAATCACAAAAACCTTCTTCACTATGTATGGTGTCTTTGACAAACGTATGAGCTATCCTATGTGTTTCTGGAGAGGACTAATCAACTACCTCTAATGTCTCCGGTGGAGGTTCAACAAATATAATGAAATAGTTTTAGAGATATAAATTCTCAATAGATCATTCCTCTCAATTAGACTAATATGATTGTGAATCACAATAATGCAAAGAGTAGGTGCTCTTTAAGTTTTTTGTTTCTTAGTAGGCTGATTTTAACTATATGGATCTCAGTTCAACAAAGAGTCGATGCTCTTATAGAGTATTGCCTCTTAATAGGCTGATTTAAATATATTAATCAATAACAAGTATAGCTTTGAGTGATGTCTAGCTTAGATCAGTTGATAGAGCTACTAGAATAGCTTATATAGATTTAAAGAGAAACTGATCTAGCAATCAAATCAAAAGCTTTGTAGAATACCTTGATTGTGGCTTTGCTCTCAATGCTTTTAATAAGATTTTTTGGGTTTGAACCTAATGATCCTTTAATCATTTGCTTTCAATGATGATAGTTAGTGTAGGAAGGATTGAAGAAGGATCTTGAATGCAACAAAGTAACTTTTCTTTGATTCTTAAAAGTTATTGGCTTTTTCACATTCTCTTTCTTGTTGTTTTTAGGACCTTTTAAGACATATTTATAAAGTTTAATAAACCCTAAATGTGGTCATGCGAAATGGTCCAGGAATCCTCCAAAATAGGTAGGTAAAAATTATTAAAACTATTTTTTTCGGACCTAGCCTACCCATGATCGATCATGGGATACCTATGATCGATCATAAAGGGGCTAGGTCTTTTCCTAGTGAAAAAGGCCAATCTACCTGATCAACCATGGAATACCATGATCGATCATGGGTTTCCTATAATCAATCATAGGTGTTTGATTCCTCCATTTTTTTGTTTTTTTGCATTTTTTTTGCTCTATAAATTTTTGACAATTTACAAGATCTTCTTCTAAGATTAGGGAAAGGTCTCATACTAGTTCCCACTTAGGTTTTGACTGGTCTTTGTAAATTTTAGACTTTATACCTTTACCATATACCTATGAATGATGTTAGAGCGTCTTCAACTAGACTCTGCAAGATCATTGTTCTTGGGCATGATGAACCTTTGTCAAGTATACCTTCTCCACATATAATTTATATCCTAGCCCCACTCTTTTGGCATGGTATTGACAATTCTTTAACAACCCCCCGTATCTTTAATAAAGTAATGCTTTCTTCCATCTACAACTTTATCTTTTCTAGTAAAAGATTACATTCAGGGTACAATGCCCCAAAACCAACTCAAGTTGGATTAACAAGCTCTAGTCTAGTGAGAGTAAAAGTCCTAGAATTGAACAACTAAGCATACCTATCTCTAGAAGCAAACCAGGAGGCCCTTTGGGTTAGGTTAATAGGCTCTAGTATGATTGGAGCAAAAGCCCTAGAATTGAATAGCTAGGCATGCCTATCTCTAGTAGCAACCCTAGAGGCCCTTCTAGGTTAGGCTAACAAGTTCTAGTCTGGTTAAAGCAAAAATCCTACAATCAAATAGCTAAGCATCCCTAATTTTAAGAGCAGCCCTCTCAGATTAGGACTAATTTCTCTTCGTTAAGTGGAGCAACTAAAGCCCTACCAATTAGGCACAATTTTGCTTCGTTAAGTGGAGCAACTAAAGCCCTACTAGTTAGGCACAATTTTGCTTCGTTAAGTGGTGCAACTAAAGCCCTACCAATTAGGCACAATTTTGCTTCATTAAGTAGAGCAACTAAAGCCCTACCAGTTAAGCATAATTTGTCTTCTTTAAGAGGAGCAACTTAAGCCTTACCAATTAGGCACAATCTGGCTTTATTAAGTGGAGACACCTAAGCCCTACCAATTAAGCACCATCTAACTTTGTCAATCAAAGCAACTCAAGCCCTCCTAGCTAGGCACTAAATATCCTACTAGCTAGGATTTATATGATCTAAACAATATGTATCCCTATGTTGGGTATATTACAAGCTTTGCTAGAGGAAGCAAAAAGAAGGAAGATAACATGATACTATACAAGAGATCAATCAATCCCACAATGTCATTTCATTCAAGCTTTATAAAAGATGCAAAATACAGAAAGGAGAACCAGTTTCTCACATATTTCAAATTGACTACAAAGATATCAGTCATTTGGAAAGCGCCATCCAATACAAACTTTTCATCTACAACAAGACTTCAACATTGTTCAAGGCTACCTTGATAGAGGATAGATGCCCTTTCTACTTGGAGGAAGATAAAGATTATTGTGGCAGAAGAATGGAAGAAAAACAAAAAAGGAAAACCAACAGACAAGTAACTCAACTCGGATTGATAGTGAGGTGGAAATCTACCACCCACAAACTTAATAAGAAAACAAAAGTAATAAGATTCGATAGGGGAGGATAATTCATGTCTAATGATTTTGTAATTACTCCAAAGTAATCCTAGAGAGGGGTGAATAGGATTTCTAAATTAATTTACCCATTTTTTAATTTTAACTTGGGGTTGATTTTAATCTTTTTAACTTAGCCCAAGTGTGTGTGTGCTCCAAGGTGTTTACTCAAGTATTTTGTCAAACATGTGCTATGCAAGAGTAGGAGAGAACATTCAAGTAAAGAAACAAGCAATCACACATACAAACCACAACAAGAGATTTGTAGTGGTTCAGCCCTAGGGCTTACGTCCACTCTTTTAAAGCTCACTATTGAGCTTAGGAATATTTCATCTAGGTATTGTTACAACCTAGGTCAATATAGAAACCTAACTACTTGCTCACAAGCAAGATAAACAGCAACACTTAGTGTCTCTGGCGGACGTAGTTAAGCCTCCAGTGTCTTCGACGGAAGCAAAGCAAGAACAATAATGAATATGAATGCAAAGTCAAGCAAATATTACCACAAGTTGGTTGATGTTGCTAGTTGCATAAAGTGGGGTGCTCCTTGTTGAGCTAGTTTGCCTTAGCTACCCACAAGCTTCAAGTACTTGGCTCTAGTACTCTTTGAGCTCAGCCAAATGTGAGTTTCCTCTAGGGAAAGAACTCACCATAACTTCTCCTCAATAATAGGAAAATGATATTTAAGAGGAGAGAAAGAGAGAGAGAATCTAGTGAAGTATGTTAGCTACTCAAGCTCAAAACCAGTGAGCAATGGTGGTTTTCACAAGGGAGGATGCTCTCAATATAATATGTGTTTGAGATCTCTCTAAAACAACTTGGAGTGCTGGAGATATTTTTTACCCTAAAAGAAAAAGTTGTCTTTTATAGGGTTGAGGAGCACCCATGGCCTTTGGATTGAAATATTTTATCAAGGGCAACATTTTGGAACCTTGGATTTGAAATATGAAGTTCAAATTTCGCAAAACTCTCCTTAAAATTTTTGTTTAAAAAATGTTTCAAAATTTTCCTCGTAACCGATTGCTTGATCCGCAATCGATTACGGCTCATAATCAATTTTGGATCTTACAATCGACTATGGGCTTCACTCAGACTCACAATCGATTGCTTGATCCCAAATTGATTTTGAGTTTAGGTAATTTTGTCCAAATCAATATTACAATCTATTACGGCCTATGAATTTTAGCTTCAGGAGTCTCAGACTATGCCCACATTTCACTCGCAATGGATTGCGTGATCCGCAATCGATTGCCCCAAAATCGATTACTTGATCTACAATCGATTACGACTCCTAATTTTTAATTTTTTCTTTGGGCACTTATTCGGTCTATTCTTGGGTCTTTTGGCTTTGGATTTTGTGAGAAACCTACCACCATGTCTAGATTGATTTTAAAGTATTAAAATGATATGCAATGCATGCTTTATACCTTTTTTGGTGTAGCAAATCTGAGATAGATTTCGGTCTTCTTTTCGGTTCTTGGGTCCTTCTTATCTTCATGTCTTGAACTTGTGAGATCATGGAACACTTACAAGATATATACCACTACCCATTTGATCATGAGATTAACATACATCAACAATTTAGATTGATCCGAAAGCCCTAGATCAATTCAATACTAGCCGGACCGATCCAACATTAAATTGACCGATTAAGGTAGACTCGAAACTGCTTGGAAGAAAAACTAGAAAGGAGGTGAACCGATCTAATTTTCGGTTGGACCGGTCCTACCTAGGCCTCGGACCGATCTAAGATATTCCTAATCGATCTGGTGGTGGAAAGCCAATTGCAAACTAGAATGGAAGTCCGTATAAAAGAAAGATTTTTGCCAAGTTTGACCTCTATGATGTATATTAAGTCTTTTGTCATTTAGGCTTAGATTAAGAGAAAAAAAAGAGTAAGAAACTTATGGTTTGTAAGAGATTTAAAGAGCTCTTGTATTCTTCCAAATATAGTAAAGTTTTCTTTACAATTCTGTAGTTTTTTCCCTAACTTAGGGTTCTCTAATGTATTATCTTGTGTTTTATAATGTGCTTGTGATTTAATTTATTTTATTTTTTTATTTTTATTGCTTTCATCTTGTTTAGTTTAATTGGTAGGCTTTTGAAATACTCTCCCCAACATTTAATAAATTCACACGTGATCACGAATTTTTTGTGTCAACACTTTGCATGATTTATAAATACAAAATTTGTGTCTACACTTTCTAACATTCCAAAGAAAATTTACATTACATGTGTGAGAATGACTTAAAATGTTGAAGAAACACTTGTACGATCGTAAGCAGATACCAAAAAATATCAGTATCTACTCCTCTCTACTTTATCTTTTGTTTGCGAGGATATCGGTCTCTACATTACGCAAATCATCTTTTTGAAGGCGCCCTTAGCATATAACAAGAGTTGGTGGAAGTAAAAAACATAAAAAAAGACATAATGATAACAATCCTTAATGGACGTAACTGCTGTACCATAAAAGTGATGTGACTCACGAAAAGAAAAAGATTTCGACTGTTTAAAAAGCGGGCCAGATTGCGTATGGCACAAAATTGGACTAGCCAATACCCCTGAGAAGCCAGAGTGGATTGTATCCGCTCCTCTTATCCTCTGCACCTGTCAGGAAGAAGGCATATCAGCACCAACAAGTGATTTTCACTTTTTTCGGGGGAGGGGGGGCATTTCACTTGTCAGCGCTGATGTGCCCTCCCCCTAACAGGTGCAGAGAAGAACAGAAGATTAGAGGAACGGATACAATCCACTTCCATTCCTCATTTCTTTTTTGTGATTAATAAATCTTTTTTCTGTTTCTGGTTTTATTTCGTTCCAAATGTTGTAACATGAAATAGATATTTAAAAAAAAATCCTGGAATGACTAATTAAGCATCAATTAGCAACTCCGTTAGAGTTTAAAGTGAACACATCACAATCCTACAAACAGTTATGTGTTATGATTTGTTTCATTGAATGAATTATGATGACCATAAATGAGAATAAATTCTGTACTTCTCCTTTATTTTTTTAGGATATTTACAGTAAGTGTGGTTTATTATCACAAATTTTTCAATTTCATTTAACAAATAGATAATATTATTAATTTAATAACACTACATATCAATGAAATTTAACTTATATAATCTAAATAACTATTAACAGTTTCTTCAACCAATACCCAAAAAAAAAAAAGATAATAATAATAAAACTATTTATAATTTCATTAAAATTAGAATCGTGATCCTCCTTCTCCTCCTTTTTGACAATGTAAAACGGATAATGATTTGAGCACAACCTTCCTTTTAAAAAAATGGGGCACATCCCCTGATACCCCATTCTCGCAATAAATTAATCAATACATAAGGATAGTTCTGC
Organism: Platanus orientalis; assembly: GCA_025762735.1. NCBI lineage: Eukaryota > Viridiplantae > Streptophyta > Magnoliopsida > Proteales > Platanaceae > Platanus > Platanus orientalis. The sequence continues at coordinate 25,430 of JAOXJP010203809.1, forward strand.
TTTTTTAACAATAGCAGTTTTTGTCCTATTAATTAATGGCCGCTCAAATCACTACCCACACTTTAATTGTTTGATTAAAGTGTATTCAGAGAATCTCTGAGGACTGATTGGCTCTTCTGTTTAAGGTCACGCTAACTTGTGCATTATTTTAATCCGACGGCTGGGGAATCGATAATTATTCGCTATAAGGCCTGATTTGATAGCTCACAATAGATTATTAAATGCTCATTTCCACCATCTTTGTAACATAATTATTTGTGCCTTAGGCAAACATGTATTAGACTCTATGGAGTACAGCAAGCATAACGGTAGGAAAAAAAAGACTCGCAACGCACGTTGCAATGTGCCAACGAGCTGTCATCTGTCGGATTGCAATCCACATGCTTATTGGCTCATTACCTGCTTTCAAGAAGATCACTTCCTCCGGGATGATATCCAATGTACCACACCCCTGATGGGACCATTCAGGAGGTGGAATCAATTCACTTTTTGGAGGTTTTTGATTCCCCCTCCTGAGTGGTCACATCAGGAGTGTGGTGCACT
>JAOXJP010203810.1:0-12017 GCA_025762735.1 Platanus orientalis
AAATGGTTAGTTTCATTCCATTATGATGTTAAGGATTTAAAGTTAGATTCTGCTACACATGGTAATGGTTTGGATTAAAAGTTGATTTTAATTACAAGTATGAATGACAATGAATGAGCTAAGTAAATGTAAGAACTTAAAATATATATATATATATATATATATATATATATATATATATATATTTAGGACCATTTTATAATATTCCGCTGTAAAGGGTCTTGAGTAAGAGAAAGAAGAAGAAAAGTGTAAAGATATCAACACTCCAAGTCTAATCTCATGATGGAATTTTGGGGCGTTACATCTCCAAAAGCTCATCACAGAGCCTATTGATGTTTTTTAATAATCTACAACTATTACAAGGAAAAATCAATAAACCTAAATACACTATCTCGTGTTTGGTGTCTCCAGCAAGCACACATGCATGGTGTCTTCAACATACACTCGTTCCATCCTCGGTGTCTCCAACAATGATTTACAAACCTTGGGTGTTTCCGGCCAAGGTATTCACAGCCTTGAACATCTATGACCAAGGAAATTACTAAGAAGAAATGATTGTGTTGGGAGAAAACTCTCCCAGTAATTGGCTCTCAATAGCCAAGTATGTGAACAATATAGCTCAACCATTAAGCTCTAAGGAAGCTAATATGCCTCTAAAATATGAGAATGTACAAATATAATGCTCAATCAATAGAGATGTAATCTCTACTAAAAATAGCCTTTACACCATGAAATATATGCAAGTATGAGCTTAAAATAGGCTACAACAAAATGTATGGAAATAAGTACAAACATTGTGTAAGCAGTGGGCTGTAGAGAGTTGCTCAAATGGCCAACTCAAGGACCTCAGTCCTTAAAGATGTAATCTTTGATGAAATAACCTCTAACAAAGCAAGCATGTAGATGAAAAGCTTAACAATAGCCACATAAAATGTACAATAAAGTATAGGAACTATGAACACATGGTCGATTGTAAAGAATTGCATAGTGTACTAACTCTAAAAAGTATAAGTAATAGATATGCAAATAACAAGCTCTATAAATGCTCAATAATGAAGCAATAAAGAATATAGAGATTTACAAATCAAATTTAGCAATCTCAATAGGAGCAATGAAAGTATACCTTAGGCTCTAGCTCTCAAAGCTTTGGAGTTGGTTCACTAAATGTGGAAACTAGCCTCACGAGCTTTAGCAACTTAGAGTGAGCTTAAGCAATCACACGTACTCCCTTTCTTTGAAGGCTTTCAAGCCTTGGTTCTTAGGTATGCCAATATGAGCAAAGGGGAAGTAATAGAGTAAGGTAGAGTGACAATGCTCTTTTTTATTCTTTTCTTTTAGGTTTTCCAAGTGCTCTTATGATTTCCAATCATTGGCTTTTATAGCCATATGATTTCCAATCATTGGTTGGGGCAACATTTGGCATTGGAATCCTTCTAGAGAATTCCACTATAATGGTAAGATTCAAGCACAAATGACAAAGAATCAAACAATTGAAAGTTGGAGCATTTCTGCCTTGGATCGATCCTATGATCAATCATGCCAATGATTATAGTAGACAAATTGATATTTCTTGTTCTATTTGATTCCTACTCTTAGACCATTGTAAGGTAGCTAAGGTCAATGGATTTTGGACCTTCTAAACTTGTCCTAAGTACATGGTTTGGGTCTCAAGGAGTAGAGTTAGAGTACCTCCCTTTATACCTTTCTTAAGAGATGGATGAACGCAAACTTGGTGAAGCTTGGTCTTGGTATTCTTGTCTTTCTCTTTATGGTCTTCTTCTGGCTTAGACATGTGCAAATACATATACTAACCCTACTTACAAACCACCAACATTTTGTCTATAGGATTGCCAATTGCATGAACACTCATTCCGTTACAATCTCCCCCTTTAGCAATTCCATGACAAAACCAAATACAAATTGATATGTATATATATATATAGATAAACATGAAGAACCATAATCATGTGGAGCTACTTCAAATATTTGGGAATCTGCACATCACAACAAATATACCTTTCTCAAGCCAAGTGACATATTAAGAGAGTGCAAAAATAAAGAGATATAAGCATCAAGCACTCAAGAAAGCTCACAAGCATGCATGTAAATGATGTGACTACAAGCATATAGACTCCCCCTTTATGAATGCATGAGTTACTTTAATTCTTAAGTGAATTTAATTTAAATTTTATTGAATTTGCACGATTCACTCAAAGATTGCTAACTCCCCCTAAATGGGATAACTCTCTTCTTTACTTACTCAAGAATAACTAATTCTCCCCCATTTTGTCATGAATAGACAAAGGGAAAAACAAGAATAGAAACATATAGGTAAGCAAAATTTTCATTGAGGATCAAAAGAGTTACATAATGGAAGGCCAACTAGGCCAATACATCAAAAAGAGAGCATCACTATGATAAAAAAGAATACATCATGAATACACAATCCTAAGTGTTAGGAGCATCACTAGCACGAACAGTATATCCATGGGTAGGAACACCATGATCATCATGATCATCACCATCGTCATCGTCATCGTCATCATCATCATCATCCTCATCATCAGCAGAAGTAGAATCCATCCCAAAACTATGATCATCTTCTGAGTCTTGGTCCTTAAAATCAAGAGGAGTCCTTGGCTTGTATGGAGCAATAGGAGTCCTCCTATAGTCTGGGTCAAATGCTAGGAAATGGCACTGGGGCATTCAACTAAAGTGCCTTGCACTCTTGGCACTTCTCCGTCAAATTGAGATTATCAGTAATCAATTTCTAATTATTGATTTGTCATTTCTTCTTGCAAGTCACATGCTCATAGAGATCAGTCATCTACCCTTGGAGAGCAAGAGAGCTGCCATGACATCACTAAGAGATAGTGATGGGGCCGATGTAGATGTAGATGCAACTGCAAGAGGTGGAGAAGCAACTAGCTCACGTTCCTCTTTATGAGCAAACTCGGCATGTGCAAGAGCAGTGTGCGTAGTAGCATGAGGACCTCAAGAATATGATGTGCCTTATGGCTAGGAACATCCTCATATGCAAGAGCGTCCTCAGCACAAAGAGCATCAACATCAATGCCCATATGCTTGAGGGTGTTCCAAAGAAGAATGGAGACCCTTTAAGAGCTGGCTTCGACAAAGAGGGAAACCGAATCATATTGCTTTTAAGGAGCATTGTGCTAAGCTTTGAGTAAGGCAGACTATCCTTCATGTTCTTTGCCTCAGATGCTTGCATTATCTTATGGAAAATGATGGAGGATAGGTCTTGTGGGGACCATGAAGAACTTAGTCAATAACAAATGCCTCCTCCTCAAAGATGTGGGCAGAGTGTGTCAAAGGGAACATAATATTGTTGAAGGCCTTGTTCAAGACATGAGCAGGGATGATGCATTGTACTATTGTCAAGAAGGAATCTCACACTACTTTTCTTCCATGCAATTGTGAAACTATTGTCAAGAAGGAATCTCACACTACTTTTATTCCATACAATTGTGAAACTATCCTATCATGATCATCATAATTCAGTGGCTGGTAGGGAAATGATGGAGTAGTCCCATACTATTTGAATATCCCAAGATGGTTTACAATGACACTCAGGTTAACCTCTAACCCCATAGAGAGCAAAGGTGAAGGAATATAGCTCATAATTGGGGTCTTGCATGTTGGCGTAGAATATGTGCAGTTCATCATCGCAAATGCCCCCTTCGATGTTGAATAGGGGTAGCCACCCATAATCAGCAAGTCTCTGAAGAAGGCCCACTATCCTTAGCACAACAGGGTCCATGAATCGTTCATGAATTATTCGCTTCTTTGACAAGTACATCTCAAAATTCCTCATGCAAGAAACATCTCTAAAGGGAGAGATAACAACAAGATCCTTTTCTTGTTGGCGAGATGAACTAGAACCAATGTTTGTGGTTTTGGCTCTCTTGCAACCACCTAACATGGCTTTGAATATGGAGTAAAATGAAGAACCTTAAATGGACTAAGAACTAGGGAAAAAATGGATTAAGAGAGAAAGAGATGGACTAACTCTTGATATCAAAAACAGATACAGAGAATGGAGAAGACAATGAAAATGAGAAATAGGGGAATGGATGAGAGAAAATGGCAAGACATAGAGAAAACGATAGGTTCATGAATGAGAAACCACAGTGATTGTTCGTATTCAAGAAGGAGACGACCTAGGATTAGTCTTAGTGACGATCCAAAAGGGATTTTAAATTTTTTTACAAATTCCAAAATATACACTTGAAGTGGTCTTGACCACTTGGATCGATCTTAGGATCAATCCAAGAGTAAGATTGGGGCTCGATCAGACAAAATATTGATCATTGGATCAATCTAGACCCTGGATCGCTGCAATGAGTGATTCAACCAATCATGTGCTTAGATCAATCTTTGGATCAATTCAAGGCTTGGATCGATCATTCCATCCATGATCGATCATGATATCAATCTAAAGCTTTGGATTGTTTCCTAGAGTTATCCTTCTTCCCTCATTATGATTGATCCAATATCTCATAATTTCCAAAGATTATCGATTTTACTCCATTTTTTAGAGTTCTTCATCTAAGCTCATTTAGTCATATTTACACATGCCCATATCATTCTTGAGCTATTGAACTGCTTAGCATCCAATGGGTTGGTTAGGATATCTGCTAATTGATGTTTGGTCTTTATAATTCAAGCAAGACGGTTCCTTTCTCAAACAATTTCCTAATAAAGTGATGACAAATGTAATATGTTTAATTCAGGAATGTTAGACAGGGTTCTTCGAGATTTGAATAGCACTTTAGTAGTCCACATAAAGGCTCGTTGTACCTTGATTCAAATCATAGTCTCTCAACATTTGTTTCATCCACAAAAGTTGAGTACACTGACTCCCAATTCCTATGTACTCTGCTTCAGCAGTTGAAATGGACACTAAGGTTTGCTTTCTATTGTGCCAAGCAACTAAACAGTCTCTTACATAAAAGCAGCCTCTACAGTACTATTGCAGTCATTCACATTTCGAACACAATCAGCATCTAAGTAACCAGCTACGATGCTATTGATTTCTAATGGATACCATAACCCACTACTTATGGTTCCATTTACATACCTTATGATCATCTTTAGTCTTGACAGCCTTTAAGTGAGACTCTTTAGGATCAGCTTGGTACCTGGCATAAGCACCTACGTTGAAAGTAATATTTGTCCTACTTGCAGTTAAGTAAAGTAGGTTACCAATCATGCTTCTATACAATGTGATTTCCACACTCTTGTCATTAGCATCTTAATGTGTCCTTTCAATTATGCTGATTTGAGTGATTAGAGTTTTGGATTCATGTAATCCAAACTTAGTGAACAAATCTCTTGAAAACTTGGATTGATTGATACATATACCATCTTTAGTCTATTTAATTTGCAATCTAAGAAATAATTTAAGCTCACCTTCCATACTCATTTCAAATTCTAATCTCATAATTTGGGAAAACTTTAAAGATAATCGGTTAACCCAAATATGATATAATCTACATAGATCTGCACTATAAGTATGTTATCATCTTGCTTTCTGATAAAGAGTATTCTATCAACACTCTCTCTTGAAAATGCATTGTCTAAAAGGAATCAAGATAGTCTTTCATACCATGCATGAGGAGCTTGCTTAATGCTATAGAAATCCTTCTTAAGCCTATATACGTGCTCAGATTTGTGAGGATCAAAAAACCCTTCTGGTTGTTCTACATAGACTTCCTCTTATAAAACACTATTAAGAAAGGTGTCATTTACATCCATTTGAAGTAATTTAAATTTCAAATGATGGGAAATTGCTAAGAGAATCCTGATGGATTCTAGCCTTGCAATTGAGGTCTCCTTAAAACCAATGCATTCTACTTGGGTATTACCTTGGGCAACCAACATTTCCTTGTTCCTAACCACGGTACCATATTCATCATGTTTGTTCTTGAATATTCACTTAGTACCAATGATGTTCTTGTCTTTTGGTCATTCAACCAAACACACATAGCAAGAATTCATTCGGGGTCATCAAGAGCCGCATTAACCTTCTTGAGCTCTATCTTGGAGGTGAAACACAAGTGACCAATAATGTTCTCTACTTGTCTTCTTGTTTTCACGCTAGCTTCTGGATCACCAATAATATATTTCATGGAATGTCCTATGGTGATTTGTCTTTCCCTGGATTATGTATCAACTTCCTCCACATCATCATCAATTTTTTCATATGGAGACGTTTCCTCTTCATGATCATTGTAACACTAAATTTCGTTGTTCTTAAGGAAACTTGAAACTCAAAGTGTTCAAATTACCCAACCGTATAGGAGCTGGTTTATCATTTTATATGAGACGACTTTCACTATAAATCCCTCTTAAGAGACTTATTAATTATTTTTGTTTAGAATAGTAAATCTCTGATTTTCTAATTGTTACAGGACCTATAAAGAAGCAAAGAATGCATAAAATATAAAGCTTTCTTGATATCTTGAATCAAATATGAATTGAAGAAGTCGTGTGTGTGAGACTCTTTCTATTAACTTCTTGGATATTTTAGGATTCTCAAATAGTTTTTCTTTCCATCCCTAGAGATTTGTGCTATAAAATATAGCAAATATGGGTTCCTGGCCTTCATTCATTATGGTACATAACCCATCACAAACCATTATTCATCGCAATGTAGTATTCATCTGGAGTCATCTTTCATCACAGTATAATCTTCTTTGCAAGTCATCATAGTACAGAAACAATCACAATGCACATATCATCGCAGTGTTCCATGATAGCAGTAGGGCGTGGTCATGATACAATGGTAATTTGCTTCAGTAGTGAATTTTTTTGTTTCTATAATCATGTTCAAAGAAAAGTGGAGGTTCATCCACAACCTTCTTTTGGTCATTCTCTTGTTCATTATTAACAATATTTATTGATTCTTCCAATGTTAGAGTCCTTTTGTTGAAGACTCTATAGGCCCTATTCCTTGTGGAGTAGCCTAAGAAGATTGTTTCATCACTCTTGGGATCAAAGTTTTCAAGATTCCCTCTATCTCTTATGACATAGCAAGTACACCTAAAAATTCGAAAGTATTTTACATTGGGTTTCTTGCCCTTCCCCAACTCAGAAGCTATCTTCAAGGTTTCAGGCTTTAATAATACATCAATTATCACTTGACCAAAAATATTTTGTCAAGACCTTTCCATTGTCTATATCTTTGATCAAGCAATGGTCTTGAGCAAAGTTAACTTGATGGCCTAAGTCACATATTTAACTTATGCTCAACAAGTTGTGTTTGAGTCCTTCCACATAAAGGACATCCTTTAGCTTTGGAATTATGGGTAATTGTATAATACATTTCCCAGCTATTTTATAGGAGTTACCATTTCCAAAGGTAACACTCCCTTCTCTACCCTCAACAAGATCACTAAATAGTGACTTGTCCCCAATTATATGCCTTGAGCAGCCACTATCTAGGTACCACCTAGAAGTGCTACCAGCTCTAAAGACAGTATGGATCACAAGACACTTAAGATCATCCTTGCATAGTAGTTTCTTCTTGACCCAAATCTATTTCAGCTTTGGAGATGTGGACTAAATTACCTATTTCCTTCTCTTTAGGTTCATTTGTTCAATTTTCTTCAAAAAGTCATTTCACAAAGCTCTCTTCTCATTCTTCTTCTTCCTCAAGAGTAATTTGTCTTGAATTTTCAATTCGTTGAGTCTCTTCTTGCACTCAAACTTCATGTGGACTTTCAAACCACAATAATAGTAAGAGATTTAAGATGGTCTTAAGGAATAAGAATGGGAGTTGTAAGCCTTATTTTGGTTTCTCTTCATGTTAGGCCTCTTTTTGTATGACTTCACATTCTTCCTTTTAGAAGATGTGTTAGGCTTTGTTTGAGAGGTTGAAGCTCTCATGATAGCCTTCCCCTTCTCAGCATAAGTAATGGTTCTATTAGCTTTAAGGGGTTTTACTTGGTGATTGAGAGCAGCCTTGGACTAATTCTTCCCTTTAACAAAGGTGTTTTTAGCACCCTTGTTTGAAGAGTTAGGTCTTGTATCATGAGATGTATAGCCTAGACCTCTTCTATCACTGTTTTCGCTTCCCATTGTCAACATTCTTTCAAATGTTACATTTTCTTGGGAGAGAAGTTGTGAGGAGTTCCATTCATTCTCTTCTAGAACTTTGATGCGACATTCAAGTTTTATATTTAGTCTCACATTGACCCTTGCTAATTTCTTCATTTCTTCCTTTTCCTTGGAAGCAATTTCTCTTGCCTTTTTTTAGCTTATCTTCAAGGAATTTGATCTTCTCCATAATCTCTTGCTCATGACAGTTATCTTTTGAGATTGACTCTTGTTCACTTAGTTGGAATTCTAAGTGAGTGACTTGGGTCCTTAATTGATCATTTTCTCTTAGAAGCTCATTTGGAGGATCAACATTTTCTAATTGAGTGAGCTTCTCTAGGAGATCCTTGTTCTCCCTTTTAAGATGAGTGTTGGACTTTTCTATAGCCACATTTTCTTCATAAAAATTGTAGAAAGCTTTTTAAGAACATCTTCTTCTTCATCATTGCTTGAAATCTCTTGGGGTTCATCAATGATTGTATTAAAGGCACTCATCACTCCTAATGAAGATTCTTCTTCCTCACTACTTGTAGGTTCATTCTCTAAGTTGTCAGGGTCATCATCATCCCATGTGTTTGGGGATGTTGTAGCAGCCATGGCCTTCTTCTTCTTGAAGTTCTTGCATCAATTATTTGCACAATCAACAGCCATGGGGCTATAACCCTTGCACTCATATCATATGGCTCCTTCCCTAGACTTCTCCTTCTTCTTGAAGGAGTCATGTGGTTTCTTGAAAATCATCTTCCATTCATAATTCTTTGTAGGCTTGCGGAAAATTTTCCTAAGCCTCTTAGAGATTATATCAAGTTCTTCATCCTCACTTGATAGAGCTTCTTCCTTTTCAACCCTTAGAGCCATGACTATCTTTTTGCTAGAAGGTCTCAGTTTTAGCTTAAAGGTTTGGATAAACCTTATTATTTCTTCTAATTTAATTTGGTCTATGTCCTTAGTTTCCTCTATGGCGGTTATCTTAGGATGAAATCTCTTGGGAAGTGATCTAAGTATTTTTGCAACAATTTTAGAATCTTTCACTTCTTCTCATAGCCCTCTCACCATGTTAACTATGTCTTAGAGTCTAGTATGGAAGTCCAAATATTGTTCATCATCCTCCATCCTTAGGGACTCAAAGCTCAAAGTGAGTATTGAAGCTTTGATTGCTTCACAGTGTTGGTCCCTTCATGGGTAATCACTAAAAGATCCCATGCTTCATTATCCTTGTCTAGGTGACAAATCCTCATAAACTCTTCCGAGCTATAGACACACAATGGCATTTAGCACTTTGTAGTTAGCACTATGAATGTCTCTCTTGGCCTTTTTCCACTCTTCTTTGGGCCTTGTGGGCTTGGTATTACCATTTACGACATCCTCCCAAACTATATGATCTAGAGACTTAAGGAATATGCTCATTCAAACTTTCCAATAGGCATAGTTGGTTCCATTAAATTATAGAAGTGTCAAAGTCAAGTAACTATTTTCCTTGGTCATGTAGGAATTTTAAGATCTTTTCATTCAATGTGTTAATTCCTAAAGGAATAACCTAAACTCCTATACCAACTAAAATTCCTAGGGAACTAGTAGAAATGTCCTAGAGGGGGTGAATAGGAGTAGAGGGTTTGGTATAGCCTTCCACTACAGAACTCCAAATTCTATAGTCCATGGCATTTAAGAAAATCTCAATACAAGATTTTCAATAACCATAATCACTTTCATTGAAGAATGAAGGTGTATATAAGGATTCTCTAGTTCTCTAGTTGTCTAGTTTTCTTCTAGGATTCTTCTAGGATCTAACTCAGGATGTTAAGCCCTATATGAGCAACCTAGGCTCTGATACCAATTGAAATTGCTAAATGCATAATCCTAGAGGGGGGTGAATAGGATTTAATTAGATTTTTAATTCCTTTTACCCCAATCTTAATTAAGTGAGTTATTTAGTGATGTTCAAATTTAATTTAACTCACTTAATGTGCTTGGTGTTTAAATGCCAATGATTACAAGTATATAAATGTAAAGAACAATCACATAAAGATCACACACTACAACACAAGGATTTATAGTGGTTCTGCCACACTGGGGCCTACGTCCACTTTAACTACTCAATTTTATTAATCAATCTTTACAAAGATTATAAGGTATTGAGCTAACCTTTTTATGTCTCATGCTTGGTGTCTCCGGCAAGCAAGGCCTTGGTTCTCTCCGAGACAAGGTCTTACAATTCATCACACAACATCTCTAACTGTGGACACAAGGGTAAGGTATGTGTGCACACCTTAAACTACGTGCTTAGTGTCTCTGGTAAAGGTGGCCTTGGTTAACTCCAAGCCAAAGACTTACACTTTGTCACACAGTATCTCCAGCCGTTGACTTAAGAGAATATGGTATAAATACCAAGATGGTTCTCAATAACCAAATGTGGTAGTTTAAGTCCATGTATGGGTTTCAAAGTCCCAATATATAGCGTGGCTTTATATAGCCTAATATGCAATAAGGTCAACCAAGGGAATCAATGTCCCTATGTAAGTAGTTGCTCTTAATAGCCAAATATGCCAATCCGGTAAAGTAGAAAAACCAATGTCCCAATGTAGAGAATGGCTCTCACTAGCCAAATATGCCAATATGTATGGTCTCTACTCAAACAAAGGAAGTGTGTGACAGCCTATAAGGAAGGAAAATATGCATGTAGAATCACATAACAGTTAATGCCTCTATGTAGGTAAGTATAAGTGAAGAACAAGAAGGGCAATATCTCATGGAGATGAAATCTCCAAGGATTCACAAGTAGTGGTGGTCTAAGTATGCAATATAACCACAAAACAAACTACTATATAAGAAAACTCCAAATGTAAAGCAAAAGCTTTACCTCAACCCTAAGATTGGGAGTTTGGGAGCACTGCCCTCGATCTTCCTCCTCTCTTCTCTTGCAAAGGAAAACTCCTTTGTGGCCATAAGAGAGAGAAATGACTCTCTTCTTCTCCTTTTGTTGCTTAGAAGCTTAAGTGAGAGTGTAGAGAGAGTGTAGAGCTTGTAGAGCTCTTCTCCTTGCCCAAGAACCCTTCTCTTTTCCTTTGCTAAACCCCTTTTCTTAAGAACACCTCATAAAGATGATTTCAAGTGATTTTCCCTAAATGACTCCTCAATAATGTTTCTAATATGTTTGGGAGGTGTTCTTTACTCATTTAAAACTAATTCCCTTATAGGGTTGAGCCAAAGCTCCTCATAGCCTCCAACGGTCAAATTTTTTTTTTAAAACTAGCCATTACAAGTCAGATTTTTGTAGTGATCGATTATGGACTTTGTGATTAATCATGGCCGTGATTGATCACAAACCTCTTGATCGATCACAATCTATGATCTGATATTCATCATGATCTCCTCGAGCATCATTTTGAGTACTCATGGGTTTTGAGCGGACGTCAGGGTAAAAAATTATGGTCATTTTAAGTTAAGATGACCACACTTACTTCTCAGCTCATTTTTCACTTGGGGATTTTTTTAGCAATTAGACAAAATGCTCAGAGTTGTCACTATGGCATGAGCCCTACTTTAAGTCACACCTACATCGTGATCGATCATGGACTTTGTGATCCATCATAAGGCTATTAGGACTTAAGTTGTGATCAGTCATAGAGAAGGGGCCTAGTCCTCGGAAGGTCAAAAACTTTGAGAGTGATCGATCATGGGCTTTGTGATCGGTCACGAGTCCTATGTTCTACATTGTGATCGATCATGGGGTTTGTGATCGGGCACACAAAGTGAATTTTGTATGTATACTATTGTACACATCTCGGGGAGGTCCATACCCACTTAGGATCAATTTGGGGTATTCAACCATGTGTGTGGACATGCCTAGGGTCATACTACATGATCCCTATGAAGCTACATGCATGCCTTTACCTTCT
>JAOXJP010203821.1:0-12017 GCA_025762735.1 Platanus orientalis
AGAAATGGAGGTAAGACTGCGTACATCTTGCCCTCCCCAGACCCCGCGTTAGCGGGAGCCTCGTGCACTGGGCCGCCCAGATTCTAATCCAAAATGTTGTGGCCGCTGATCTATAATTATATCACAATCTAACTTGCATGAGTAATTATTATGATCTTGTGCTATATTCTGCAAACCCCTTGCAGGTTTTACTTTTCTTTATCAATGAATTTAAAAATATATATATTTGATTTATTGTTTCTTGTATTTTGGGATGCTTCAGCATGCAGACTACAATTGAGCGCTATCAAAAACATGAAAGCAACATCCAAAGCAACAATAAAGCAATAGAAGAAAATATGCAGGTCAGGCCTCATATGTTCTTTGTTGCAGTGAACTTTTAAAGATCTTATGTCATACTGTTAAAGAGAAATTGGCGGTTTGAATGATTTCCTTGTACATGATTTGGAGCACTGAAATATTTTTCATGAATGATGATTAAAAAGTATAATAAATGATACTCTTCATCATGTCTTCATGTTAACTCTTTTTATATCATTTAAAACTCCTTGTTTAACCATGATTGATATATTATCTGCTCCTTCTATCCTTTGTGCATTTTTTGAATAATTTGCTAATTTCCAGGAGACATGATGAAGCAGCAATAACTTTATGATATCTTTTGATTACTAAGTATTTCACATCATATGTGTGCAGCTCTAGTAGCCACTAAATTGATCCTGTAAAAAGCCTCCGTATAAATTACTTATGGGAAGAACTGCATGTCAATGCTTTTATGCTGAGTTGTGGCAATTCTAATTTGTAACACAGATTAGTCTACCTACCGAACTGTGATGATGACTCCCCCAGAAGGTGTCTAGGGAATCCACCCTTTACAGCTCAACTTTGGTTGCATTGAAACCATGTGGCATAAATAAAACCATTTCCTTTTGGTTTTCCAGAGCATTTGAATGTGTCTCATAATTTAAGATTAAGATGCAGTTAACACCGGAACATTATTGAAAATATAGAAATGAATCCATTCCATCAGTTCCTAAAATTATTTCATTTCCATCTTTTTATTAACATGCCAGTGGTGATGCCATTTTGTGTGTCCCCCACCTAGAAGATCTTGTAAACCCTCCAAGGTAGAAGTGCAGTGATCAACTTAAGTTCAAAAGCTATCCTTTTCTGATGGTTCTCAATGAGTGTATGTTGAATTTTGAAAGAAAGAACCCTTAGAATCTCCAAGGTGCAAGCATTCCTTGTTTGTAAATGTTGTCTATATTTATTAACTGTCTCCTTTAATTTTCGAGGCATGTTCATGTATATACAGTATCTTTGAAGGACACTTATGTCATGGCCTCTGTGGTAAGTAAAAATTATATCACCTTCATGCAAGCAACTGGAGATGGTAATGATGATGTTGTGTACCTATTTATGACATAGTTTTCACATATGAATAGCTCACCATTCAGTCTATAACATACAAACTTTCAGACTGAGGCCATGACTTCATTGTTCATTTTCCATAACTAGGATTATTCCTTTATAATGTTTGTATGCCAATCTATAACCCTCCATTGTGTTTTTTCTATAATTTTACACAAGAATATTATGCTAAAATGTAGTTCCAGCTACGAGCACGTATGGAACATTTCTTTTTCCCTGAATTTTCTCACAATTGAGTCCACATGCAGAATTTGAATTGTGAAGCTGCTAGCATGGCAAACAAGATTGAATTTCTTGAAATTTCTGAAAGGTTCAAGGATCAATTTTGGAACTTTCGTACTTCAACTAGTATTTGTTATTTTTATTATGTACTAGTTTTGGCAGTTCTAAATTCTGCAAATGGGTTGGCTCAGGAAATTTTTGGGAGAAGGCTTGGGATCATGTTCTACAGATGATCTGGAACAGATAGAGAGCCAACTGGAGCAAAGCTTAAAAAGCATCAGAGCAAGAAAGGTATTACTGGATTTCCCATATGGTTATTCAGGAATTATAAACAGAGTGTTAAAATAACTGATGTTGTCTTGCCCCCAGACTCAGTTATTTAAGGAGCATATTGAGCAACTAAAAGAAAAGGTAAGCTTTGTAACAGTTTGAAATATATGCATGTTGCTTTTAGAAAAGGTCTTGAGCAACATTTTCTTCAGAAGTAAAACAAATCCGTTTATTAATTATTTATTTGATAAAATTCAGGAGAAAGCCCTAGAAGAGGAAAATGCAATGTTAGGCGAAAAGGTTGGATTCTTTCTATTTTAATTATCATTTTTAGGTGGTACAGATTATGGTGCGGTACCAAAAATTCAGGGCTTACCCATTCATCATCCGAATTTCATATGCAACTGGGTCCAGGGCATGTTATTTGATCCCTATTGAGGCGATCTCTTGGAGTAGACGTCAATTCACCAAGCTCTTAATGCCGAACTACCCAATAAATAGGTTTTTTCCTAAACTAAACCAAACATGTCCAATTTTGGATGGTAGGGAACTAGGCATTGCTTAGGATGGTGAATGGGTGCAAGAGTACGAACTTCCTACTGCCATATACAATGCAACTTCAATGGATTTGGTTGGAAGGCATGCTTGTTGATTTATTTCTCACTTTTTTTTTTTTTTCAAAATTCGTTGTTTTGTTTAACACATTATGATTTCAGTGTGGAGCAACCCAAGAGAGGGAAATTGTCCCATATGGTCAAATTAGTCCAGATTCAGATGTGGAGACCGGATTGTTTATTGGAAGGCCTGAAAGAGGAAGTACGTGCCACACATCATGAAGTTAATTGGTGATCTCGTCGACATCCTCCCTGGTATGTACAAATGAAGGACTCTCAGGGGTGACCAATTTATTTCTCCCTGGGAAAATAATTGCACTGAGCTAATTATCTGCATGTATTTATGCAATAAACCAAGAAAGAATTACATTTACTTGTGTGGATGTCTGTCATTTATTTAAGTCACTGGTGCAGAAATGTTAGGAAGAAAAATGTACTTAGAACCCTTCTATTTTATTGTATCATAACGTTGTCTTGCAGAAGCTAGCAGATTGTTAAACCACTGCTTCAGAAGTTTTGAGGAAATAATTTATCAAAGCCTTTGGTGAAGAATGTTATGAAGAAATATGTACTTGGAATCCTTCTGTTTTATTGTATTTGAATGTTGTCTTGCAGAATCTATCAGTGTTTGTATATTAATGGATTGACTGGGTTTTCCAGGGTATGAATCAAGTGTAGCTTTGCATGTAAAAAAACCTAAAAAAATAACAATCTTTGTAATTGCGTCACAATTAGAAGCTAAGAAGGTGTGTATTTAGCAGCAAATTGATAACCAAGCAGCTATCCATATGATATTTATCTAGGTATTAATTTCTTCTAACGTTAGGTAGTACTTAGTGTCAAGAATTAAAATTTTGCAAATTTTTTCAAAGATCAGATGATTTTGAGGTTGATTGATTCCTTCTTTCAAGAGAATTTCTGTCAGAAGTAGGAGGTTTTGTTATGTTGTCATTTAACTCCTTCAGACTTTCTTGGTGGATTATTAAAACAAGACTTTCTTCTTGGTGGATGAGTTTGGTGAAGGTATCTGAACTTTCCCAATAAAAGGGAAAAATAAAGAAGCGTCACTTTCTTTGGAAGATTATAGTGCATGCAGACATTGTATGTGACCTCAGTTGATTGGTTATAACTTTTTTCATATTGGTCAACGAGCACCATCATACTATCTGATATTTCATATGTTTTGCATGGTCAAAAAGATTCTTAACGCCAACGTAATAGAGAACAAATAAAACAATGCCAGGCCATACAATTCCTCAACAGGAATTGTGTGATCGGCGCCATCAGTGTAGAAGTTTCTAGATTGAGTGGAGTTTCTTGTATTGTTGTAAAGCACTGTACAATTGGTGTACAAGTTTCTTCTCTATTACAATGTCCCCAGTGTGGGTGTCGAATCCCCCGTCAGCATTCTGCAGTTACTCAGTATTGGCTGCCTCTCTGACCAGTTGTGCAGATCCCACTCTATGAAGTGGCTGTCTGTTGGCCTGAGTGGTGCTACAAAAATTTATCCTAAACTATTAAGGTTGGATGGCTTTGCTGCTTGACATTTCCTAAACAGGCAGCCAATTCTTTCTGATCATCTCTGCTAATTTGGGATTGTTGATTTACCAAGGGATGGGGCCTAATGACGCTACCCTTTGTGTCTGAAAATCATAATTATCGGAAAACTCTTCCCCAATCCAACAGGCATCCTGTGGAAAAACACATATTTCCGTACCTCAAATGATGTTATGTTTATAATGATACATGGCAAATGTAGGTGAAACATCAAGGAAATATACAAGAAAACATTTAGACTGTGTAGGGCAGCCACCTGTAATGTAATCATTGTTGGAATTCTAAGCTAGTCCTTTGGAATTCTAAAGAAACGTTTTGGTTTTACATGATTCTTATTGGTTTTTGAAATTTCTTGGAGTTTTAAAGTTTCTTGTACTTTTACATTCACCTTGGACTTTTACATTCATCTTGTGACTTAGAGCATCTAGTTTTTTCTTTAATTATTTGTATTAAGAATATAACGTGTTTCTAGTATATTCATGTATTCTTAGAAAGTCTAAAAGAGTTATTTTGAGTTCAAATTTGTTTTTGAGATGTAACCTATAAATACAACATTGTATCTTGGCATTTGCATGCCATTGGAATGAAATTTGAAGCCTCCATTAGCTACAAAACAAGTTACCTTTGTTTTTCTATTTTTGTTTTCATCAAGGTCATGATGAAGGATTCAAAGGTTGAGTGTATAGATTCCAAAGGTTTTGGAATGATCTGTACACTCCCAGGTTCAAGCCCAAGGTGTTAGGAACCTTTAGAGACATTTTTGGGCCTTTGGGACCGATTCTAGAAAGCCAGGATCAATCCCAAACAGAATGTTTTTGTTTTTTCTCAGGCTTGACCCAGGATCAATCCAACTTTCCTTGGATTGATCCCAAGTTCAAAAACTGATTTTTATGATGAAATATTGTGCAAAAATCTTCCATTTTTTTGGGGATATTGTGATTGTTATGAATCCAACCTTTTAGGGTTTCTAAAACTCTATAAAAGGGGAGTAAAATTTTTCTTTAAACAACTCTTGCAATACATGTACGATTTACATATCTTGAAAAAGCGGCTAGGGTTTGGTTTTGTGCGAGAAAGGAGAGTGTTTTTTCTTGCTCCTTGATCGAGTAAGTTTATCCGTGGTCTTTGAATGAAATTGGCATATTCTTCAAGGAAGCGGATCGGGACTAAGACTTCAAACCTTTGATTTGTTAAAATCCCAAGGCATCTGTGGCTAAAAAGTGATGGTTCAAAATGTACTCATTGATATTTATATAGATTTGTTAACTAAAATTAGAAATGAAGTCATCTTAGGTTTTTTGTAAAATGAAATGATATATGTTATCATTCAAAGGGATGAATTAGTATAAATCTGAATGAGTTCATTTTGAACCATCACTTCATGGCTACATTACCTTTGAAATTTTAAATGAAATGATTACAATACAAGTGGCTACCAAACACACCCTTAGAAATGCAATGAAAAAATAAAATTCTCACACGTTTTTGTTTCTTGTAATCATTTCCCCCTTTGATAGCTGTGCCAAAAGAAGTCCTTTAAGTACAAAAATAATCTGAACACATTTCAAAAGTATGGTGGAATGACTAATTCACTCAACTCTATAATTCTTTGGCAACTACTTGGGGTCTGCTACACAAATTCTGTTTCACCATTCCACTCTATCTAGGATCATGTCTTCTAATAAATCATAAGCAGTGAGCTTTATTCAAAATTTCAACAATGCCATTCTTGGCCTTCTTCTTGTCATTTAAACACCTTCAATCACTCTGCACAGAACTGAATCATCTCAATTTACTTTCCCTCATCATACCATCTATTGGTGCTAACCGTAATTTTTTAAAAATGCATTCTTTTTATTTTATTTTATTTTTTGTGAAAATACATTCATTTCATTTTTTATTCCACCCTTTCTAATCTTGTTACTCATCAATCTCAACATCCTCAACTTATTTACACTAATTTTTTAATGTGTTGTCTCTTGGTTGTCCAACATTTTTCTCTATAAAACATAGATGGCTTTGTAGTTGTCTTATATTTTTTTTAACAGTATTATCAATCATGTTGCACTCCAAAAACACCTCTCCATTTCATTGATACTACTTTGATTCTTTGGTCAACATTTTCTTCAATCTCACCATCCTTGTAGATGGTTGAACCAAGATAACTAAGATGATTTGTTGATGCATTGACATCATTTGTCAATCCATGGGCAAACGTGTTGGAAAGAGCTCCATGGTTCAAGAAGACTCAAGCCTTAAAGACCAAGACTATAGGATGGATTCCAACACCCTAAAAGATAAATGCATGCATGTAGCATCATTGGTGACATGTAGTGTGGACCAAGATGTGTTTTTACACATGTAGGAAACCCTCCAAAATGACCAAGGTCCATTGGCACTCCCAAGAGATCACAAACAGAAACAAAAAAATTCCTATTTGTGACCAGTCACAAAGTCCATGACTGGTCACACTTAGAGAAAATGCCCAAAATGTAAGACCTGAGAGGTGGGCCTCTTCCCCGTGATTGATCACGAGCTAGGTCCTGACCCTTCATGATTGGTAACAAAGTCCATGACCAGTCATGATTGGTTTATGGATTTTGGGCTCGAGGCCTTATTCAGTGTAACCTAGGATCCGTGACCGGTCACAGTTTGACACCTCATGACTAGTCACAAACCCCATGACCAGTCACACCTAGAGAAAAAAAATGGTAGTTCCAGTGCACAAGGCTCCCGCCACTGCAAGGTCTGGGGAGGGTCAGATGTATGCAGCCTTACCCCCGCAAGCAGAGAGGCTGTTTCCGTGACTCGAACCTGTGACACCTAGGTCATAATGGGGCAACCTTACCGATGCGCCAAGGCCCGTCCTCTACACCTGGAGAAAAATTTTAAAAAATGAAAAACTTCATTTTTGAATGAAAGGGCCATTATCTTTTGCCCTTTTAAAAAGATTTCAATCTAAGGATTTTGAGTGTTTTTCATTCCCTATAAGAATGTAACTTTCCTCTTTAGGAAAACACTTCAAGCATTCAAGACAGTGTTATTTTCTTTGCCAAAAGTGAGCCTCCA
Source organism: Platanus orientalis (assembly GCA_025762735.1). Taxonomy (NCBI): domain Eukaryota; kingdom Viridiplantae; phylum Streptophyta; class Magnoliopsida; order Proteales; family Platanaceae; genus Platanus; species Platanus orientalis. Next base: position 7,164 of record JAOXJP010203821.1, read on the forward strand.
AGAGTGAAAAATGTTTCTCCTCCACTGCTTGAGCTCAAAGCTTGACAATCACTTAAGAATCTCTCTCTTGCTTCCCTCTCAGCTCTTCCTAGCCAGTATCTTATTGAGAGATGTGTTTGGGTTATCCCTAAAGGAAACCCCTTTTTGGTTAGCTAAGCTCAAGGAGCTCTAGGGCTAAAGCTTAAAGTTGTGTGGGTGTACTAAAGCAAACCAGCTCAATAAGGAACACTCCCACATGGGTAAGAACAACAACATCAACCAACCAGTGGTAATATTTGTTATCCTCTTTCATTCATTTACGTATTCATTCATTCTCATATTACTTTGCTTTGTCAGAGACACTGAAAGTTGACAACACTCGCTAGAGATACTGAGTGTTTTGTTTACCTTGCTTTGTGCAAGTAGATAGGGTTTTTATGTTTTTTAACCTAAGTTGTAGTAGGCAATCTAAATGAAATATACCTAAGCTCGGAAGTGAGCTTAAGAAGAGTAGACGTAGGCTATCATATAGAACCACTATAAATCTCTTGTTATGGATTGAGTGTGTGATTGTTTGTCTCTTTACTTTTGTGCTCATTACTACTCTTGCTCATTATGTGTTTGATAAAATACTTGAGTTAACACATTATAGCACACGCACATTTGGACTAATTTTAAGAAGATTAAAATCAAATAAAAGTCAATCTCAATACTTGCAAAAAAGGGTTAAAATAATTTTAATATCATATTCACCTCCCTCTAGGATAACCTAATAGGTATTTCAATTGGTATTAGAGCCTAGGTTACTCATATAGGGCTTAATAACCCGAGTAAGATCCTAGCAAAAATCCTAGAGTAACATAGGATGGCTAGAGAAGATAGTGGTATGTCTATTAGCACACCTCCATTCTTTAATGGAAGTGACTATGAGTATTAGAAATCTCGCATGGAGATTTCCTTAATGCATTTGACCATAGGGTTTGGAGTGCAATTGTCAATGGCTATACACAGCCCGATAAACCATGGAGTGAGTGGATCTCCGCTGAAGAAGATGCTCACAAGTTCAACTTTAGGGCATTAAATGTCATAGCTAGTGGTTTGACCTCAGATGAGTTTAGGAGGATAGCTTATCTAAAGACAACCAAAGAAGAGTGAAAGCTTCTCTTAGTTACCCATGTGGGTACGAGTGTTGTGAAGATGTCTAAGCTTCAAATGTACATTGCACAACTTGACACTTTGAGAATGGAGGAAGACGAGGAAGTCTCTTAATTAATGTCATGAGTCTAGGAGAGGACATTTTAGAGTCAAAAGTGGTCTGGAAAGTGCTTAGGTCACTCCCTAAAAGGTTTAGACCAAAAGTTATTGAGGAAAACACAGACCTAGAGACCATGAAACCAGAAGAGTTGATTAGGTCCCTTCAAACATTTGTCACTACCAAGAAAAAGGGCATTGCCCTTAAGGTAGAAGAACCTTTCGAATCCACCGAGGATTCGGATGATGACTTAGCTTTAGTGGCTAAGAAGTTTAAGAAGTTCTTTAGGAAAAATGCAAGAAATTACTCTAAGAACAAATAAGTGAGAAGATCATTCCTTGGTAATAGGAAGAAGGGGGATTTCTCTAAAGAACCTCCCATTTTCTATGAATACAAAGGGAAAGGTCACATTGTTGAGGATTGCGGCAACAAAAGGAACAAGTTCAAGCTAAAGGACAAGGTCATGGCTACAACTTGGGATAATGATTCCAAAGCTTTGAAAAATAAATCTCAAAGTATAAGGAAGTTGCCTCACATGAGATCAAAGCCTTTATGGCTTTCAACAACTGTAGGAGCTCACTTCTTGACATGAGTGACTCTAGTAGTGAAGATGAGGGAGATGATGAAGAAGAGGAGGAGACCTATGATGTACAAGAGGCCTTCAATGACCTCTTCATTCAAAGTGTTGAGTTGGGAAAGAAAAACAAACAACTTAAGAGGGAAATCTTTGAATGGACTGAAAAATTAAAATCCTTAGAAGACACCATCCCCATCCTTAAACAAGAGTCTTTTTCAAAAAGTAGAAAGGGAAATGATCTTTTCAAAGAAAACCACTTGCTTCTATGTGCCAAGGAAGAAATAATCCTAAAGATCATAGATCTAGAAAAGAAGCTCATTGAAGTTGTCATGCCCCAAAACCACATTAAAAAATTAGGGTATAAATATGTAGAAGCACATGTGTGCGGTATCACAGATCTCAGAGTATGACATTTCTCTTTCCTTGCGGAAGAAGCTCTTACTTAACTTTCCTAAATTGTAACGTACAATTTTTTTTCATTTTTTTTTATCACAGTTATTTAACCTCAATTATCAAAACATTGCAGTGAAAACATAACCATGAAGTAATATCCATTCAACAATTGTAGAAGAAATATAACTAACATCTAAACCAAACTATATTCTCTAAAATAAGCAGTATCATCATATGGGGCTACCAAACAAGCCAATAACAAAACAATCTCCAATGAAACCACAAAATATCTCATGCAAGTCGTAACTCAATAATCCCTGTGTCATACATGAAGTGTGCTAGAAATAAAATGAACAAAAAGAAAGTAAATAATATGGTCCTCTCATCCCACGAACTATGTCTTAGAACTGAACCTGCCAAAAATCCCGTGCTACAGAGCGCCATCTAAAATGGGGTTAAAAACATGGGTAAACTATAAAGCCCATGAGAGAACATACATAATATCCTACAGAATAAATTGAATATCATGAGTACGAAATGAAACCAAATCATAATCGATGAATATATAAGAATCAAACTAACTACAACAACAACCAGAATCTAATAAAAGTACAAAAATAAGAAGTCAAATCAACAATAGTCTATAACTGAAATCAATAAAGTATAGCTCATAAGAAAGGTGTAGCATGTAATCTAAATGTCTACTTAAAAAATATTCATAAATAAATAAGCCTTAGCACCTCTCAAATAAGATGCCTTAACTAATAGGTATCAAAATAGATGCGTGCTTATGGAAGCCTAATACAGCTCTCAAACTCATGTAATCCATTGAAGGGTTTCCAACAAAACACACATTGGATCAAAATAACTCAACGCATGTAGGGTTCCTGAACCAAATCTCATCAAAACATCTCGTAACAAATCCAATGGATTAACCCACATAGGGCTTCTAACAAAACTGAAATCTCATATGACCCATGTAGGGTCCCTGAAAAAACTAAAGTCTCGAACAGAAATGGTAGGCAACTAGTGTCATCTTCACTAATTAATGCCACCTGATGATTGGGTCCAAAAATGGGTCATGAGACCAATGTAGCCCTAAAAAATCCCCTAGGGCATCAAGGGTGGTGGACCACTAGTGTCGTCTTCAACTATTAATATGACCCAATGATTTGGTACCTGAAATGAGTCATCGAACCAGTATAACCCATAAAAATCCCTTAGGGCGTTAAGGGTAAGCCTACAAAAATCCCCCAGAGCATCAAGGGTTAGCCCAAAAAATCCCTCAGGACATCAAGAGTTAGCCCACAAAAATCCACCAATGCATTAAGGGTTGATGGGTAACTAGTGTTATCTTCACCTATTAATGCCACCCAATGATTGGGTTAAAACAAAATCCTCAAAAACTCACAACTAAGGCCACATAAATACTACACTTAAAACCAAACAGAAGGTAGTAGTTCATATTCACACCAAAACCAAATGCTCGAAAATACCTCTTCTAACTTGCCAAAACCAACAATAGTATAAAAGTCTTAAACAAATCATGTGGATGCAATGATACTAATATGGAGCTCCTCAAATCAAGTGTAAGTGGATATAATCAAGTGAAAAGCATCATAATAGCATCAGTGAGAAACTAGCACATGAGATAACATAAGTAACAAAGCTTAGAGTCAATTAGAGTAAGTAAAGGCTATCAACTAGCAATGATGATATGAATATGAATATCAACTATGAGAAATCAAGACAAACATCGAGCATATGAGGTATAAATCATTTTCTTTTTTTATTTTCACAAGAATCTAGCCTTCTTACATCTAATCGTAAAGTTAAACTTAGAATTTTCAATGAATTCATAGTGGCAATTAAAGAGAATGAGTAAATCTTAGCTAAAACATGCTCAAAATGAAATAGATCTAGCAATACATTTATAAAATCCAAAAATTCATGTAATCAAGGGTTCTACCAAGGCATAATGAATGAAATAATTCTACTGAATGTGTAGAATCACCAAACTCACAAAATCTCTAGTAAGAAATAATGAAAATCTATAATCTCTTCCAAAATGGTAACCAAAGATGGAGGGAAGTGCATAAAAATTAAGGGAGTAGAGAATTCAACATGAGAACTCACTAATCATCCATGGATTTAGTGTTTGGATGAAAGAAACACCCCAAACCTTAAACAAAACATTCAAATAATGCGAAAATGAATATCTTAGTCAAGAAAAAGATTATAAATGAATAAAATGTCAAGAAGCTAAAGGAGTAGCACATCTTGTATGAAATCTCACTCAAAATCTCATAACCTATTAATCAATGGATGAAATCTTGCAAAACTTTAAAGACTCAACAAGCAAGTGATGTAGAAGCCAAAATATTAATTAAAACAAGGAATAACCATGAAGAAATCAGTATGAGAAGAAAAGAGTAGCACATCATGTATGAACACTCACCAAAACTTAGTTTCTTCCTTCTTTAAGCTCTAAATCCTTCCAAAACTTATTTTTCATTTCCTCTATCTTCTGTAAAATGATTAGGTTTAACATAAATTAGATAAAAAAAGAAAATCTAGGAAAAAAAAAGCTATCTCAGCTGATTTTCAGTAGTGGGAGTGAAACTTATCCAATTGAGGAAGAACTCCCACACTT
>JAOXJP010203832.1:0-12017 GCA_025762735.1 Platanus orientalis
GCAGTCATTGGTCTTCGTTGCACATGCCCAAACCATCTCAATCGACTTTCCCTCATTTTATCACCTATTGGTACTACACCTAAACTCCCACAAATGAACGCATTTCTAATTTTATCCTTTCTAGTCTTGCCGCTCATCCATCTCAACATCCTCATTTCAGCCACAATCATTTTATGTACTTGTTGTTTGTTGGCTACCCAACATTCTGCTCCATAAAGCATGACTGGTCTTATAATTGTCTTATAGAATTTTTCCTTTAATTTTAGTGGTATTCATTTATCATACAACACTCCAGAAGCACCTCTCCACTTCAACCATCCATCTCAACATTGTGTCATTATGATAAAAAATTATATGAAAAACGATAAATTTCAAAGAAAGTAAAAAGAGGGAGAGGAAGAAGTGGAAGATAGGAAAGAGGAAAAGGAAGAGAATCTACTTATTCCCTATGCTTATACGGTTAGATTGTAATATTTTTGTCAATCATTATGTATGCATGTGTATTTTTAAAGAATATTAAAATGCAAGTGTAGTAAAATAAACTATCATTCATAATAAATCTATTTCTTTCATTGTGCATATGTAGTTAGATTATAATATGTTTCTTAAGTTTCCACAATTTTTACAATATTTCTTTTCGATATTTCCGACATTTTGGATATATGCCATATTTTGGCATGATCAATATTTCCATCGACACCGACATTTTGAACCTTGAATAAAAGTAGGAAGGAGAGGAAGGAGGAGAAGAAAGAAGAAGAGGAAGAGAATCTACTTGTTCCTTTATGTTTATCCAGTTAGATTATAATTTGTTTGTCAATCATTACGTATAAAAATCTTGATGAATGCATGTGTATTTACTAAGAATATTATAATGCAACTGTATTATGTATTAAAACAGCCTTTCATTCCTACCCTAATGTCTCATTTGTTTCCTTATGTTTTTGCAGTTAGATTAGAATATGTTTCTTGAGTTTCCATAATTTTTATAATATTTCCTTTTTGCATTTCCAACAAATGTCTTATTTTGGCCCAACCAACAATTCCACCAACACTGACATTTTGAACCTTGCATAGAATGATGATGTGAAATACATGATTGCACCCTAAAAAGCATGAAGTTGAGAGCGTAGCAGCCTGATTTTGTGTGAGACGGAGATGCATGCTAATAGTGTGGTGGATTGTGTCACATATGTTTGTTTGTGGAGAAGGTTCCTGTTGTTGTAAGCCTGAACATGCTATTTTCTCAACACGATTGAGGTTTTCTACCTTTTTATCTTACTCAAGATTACAGGACAAGAATAATCCTCCTTAGAATTCAAGGGTTAGGATTCAATTATATATCTACGGAATCTAATCTATTTGGACCATTGAACCATTGACCACCATGCAGAAATTCTGCTAGAACATAAAATGCTCAGAGAAGGACCACATTCATTTAGCAATATGTATATATATATTTACAATTGATAGTCAATAAAAAACAAAATAACCCAAATTCTAACCATTATACCATTTGGTTCTTGCTAAAAGGGGAGTTTGCCCTAAAGTTGGTATTAACCCTCAGCACAAAAGCAGCCTGTTCATATGAGATTTAAGATTACATTAGGCTGATCTTTGTGCTGCCAATTACGGAATTACCAAATTTTTTAGGCTGGGTGCTGATATTACATGGTTTCACTCTGAATGTGCACCGTGGATGCATGCTGGATGGGTGTGTTCTGAATTATCATCTTGATGATGGTATATATATTTATATATATCGAAGAGTTTAGAATATAAAAGGGAAAGAAAAGAGGAAGACAGAACCCAAAAGGGAAATTATGGAATTTCTAGACAGAGCCCTGTAATTACCAAAATACTATTGGTCATGTGTCATAAAATTACCAAATTTTAAAGATGAATTCTGACATACCTAAGGATTTTATGTTTCAAATTTCATTTAATTTGGACAAGTTTTAATTTGTCAAATCATGGAATTTAAAAAACCTTAAGGTCCTTTAATGGTGGTTCTAACAAAACCGGTGTGAAATCTTTTCCAATAAACTAGTGAGGAAGAAGGGAATCAAGGAAAAAGTTTAGGGTTTTAATAGGGGATCCTTAGGTGATCAAAAACCCTAAAACAATTCAACAGTAGAAGGTGTCTACAGTGGAAGAAGAAAGAGAGAATAAGAGGATGTTGTTGGGATATAGAAGAAAGAGAAAGAGAGATAGAGAAGGGGAGTATCACAACTCAACCGAGAGAGAGAGAGAGAGGATAATAAGGGCCAAGCCCACAATACACAAGTGTCAAAATTCAATTCATATCATTCAATTCAATGTCCCCTTACTACAACTTGAGTTGGCCTTTATATAGGCTCAAAACACCATGCAAATAGCAAGAACTAAAATAGAAAGTCCTAAATTAACTAGCCGACTTGGTACTTAAGACTTTCCTAGGCTTAAAACTACTAAACACTTGACTTTCTAAAAACAATCAAGAAACTTCTAATAAGAACTTTCTAATTTCAAAAAGACTTCTAAATAGCACACTTTCCTAAACTTTAAACTTCTAAAACTTAAATTTTCTTGAACACAACCTTTTAAAACACTATTCTCATCACTCGCTAATACCCCTTTAGTAATTTAGTCATAACTTTCCCAAATCACTTCGGATTTGTGCAATCTTGGTTAGAAAGGTAACTGAATAGCCTCTCTAATGACACCAAAATCAAGCCATAAACAAGTTTTGACCTTAGAAAACTTAGGCTAAAATCAGTTTTGAGATTAGCATAAAATCCTAAACTAATCTTGGCTTTCAAGCCTTATTACAAAAACAACCCAATAACTAAAAACCCAAATTAACCCATGACACTATTGGCCTTATTACAAAATTGTTCTTAGACCTAAATGATTCTAATTAAACCCACATAACACTTTACTTTGAATTTGTCCCTCTTATGTGGGAGCACACACAGGAGTCTCTTCTTGTTGTCCATAACATTCAGTCTAATAAGTCTCCTTACACATGGCAAAATAAAGCTCTCTTTTTAAAATCTAAACTTCAATGGTTGCTGTTCATTATGGAAAGAGTATACATGGCAGGGTTTTAGGGCTTGGCATGGATGGAGACACTCTACATGTGATCATCCAGGGTGTCCTATAGATGGATACATTAGATCATGATTCAAAATTTTAGCGAAATTTCATCGTAAAGTTCATGATTTTAAGGGTGGTGAAACAAAATACCAAGGGAATACAAAAAGTCTAAAATTTCATCAAAATAACTATTGCATAAACATTTTTATATAGCTTTTGTTTTTCATAAAAACTAATTTAAGATGAAATATAAGGTAAAGTTGTCATGCAATTTGACATGTTTGGTAGCCATTTAGCCATTGAAAAAAAAATGTTGGGCAGTCATTTGTTTATCTATGTGATTAGCTTCGATGCTTTTTATAGTTTTTTGAGTCTTGAGTGTGTAATCATGCTTATCTTAAGATTCCTTGAAGTTTCATTATTTTTTTGCTGTAATTTACAATGAAATCTTCAAAAATTTTCTTTTGTTTTGAAACATGCATGCAAAATTTCTCTGAAACTTCCTAGGCTGAAACAACTAGTGAAATCACAATTTATATCTTGGTCTGGATAGATCACATCATCCTCCATGTAGCTAAGAGTGGGGCTTATCCAATGGAGGAGTTTGGATAAATGCTTCCATGAAGCCTTTTTTATCTGTTAGTAAAATAGCACCTTTATAAGGCTTAAATGCAGACAAGTGAAAAAAAGGGAGAAGAAAGCCATGGAGAAAAGCATCGTTGAACTTGTTTAGAAGCAGAAATTTAACAAAAGCCAAAAACTGCTGTCCGAAAAGAAGTACCTTTGAAATGTAAAAATGAAAAAAGAAATAAATAATAAGGGAAAAAAAAAAAGAAAATTCATTCCTTGTGTAAAGAGAGGTACATTATAAACAATGTATAATTATCGGAAAAAAAAAAGGTACATTATAAACAACATTAAGAGCAAAGTTGGAAAATAAAGAAATGGTCAGACATGTCCGACCAACCGATCAAATTTCCTCTTTTTATATAGGTAGTGGATTTGTTTGTTTGTTTTTTTGATGGAAAATGGGGTGATGAAATTATTTTATTTATTGTATATTTTCATAATTTTTATGATGGAAGTCCTACTTGCAATTAGAACCCCTTCTAGTAGTTTGCTTTCTTAACACCTCTTGTGCTGTTTATTTCTCTGGGTTTTTGCCCTTTTGCATTTTAATAAAATTTCCTCTTTATCGATAAAAATAATCATAACTTTAAGTTTTCTTGTCTCTTTGTTTTTGCATGAACATGCACACAAACACACTCACGATTTATGACATAACTACAAATGGTGCATATTTGTCGCAATCGTAACTTGGCGTTTGTTTCCATTGTCAGGTGCAAGATTCATTTCCTTTCTCCATAGGGCTCTCATCAGATGAAGGTCCCATTTGCACACAGTCAAATGGCATATTGTTTACAAAAGGGCAATTCATTCCAAGTGTTAAGCTGCTTTCATTTCACAGAACTAATACATTCCATCTTGAGGCATTTTATGCTGATTCAAGTGAATTGCCTCCTGGAATTTCTCAAAAAATTTGCCGTTTCATGGTATGCCTACCCTTCAATCATGCTTTTTCTACTGATACTTCTGGTTTAGAAGATTATTATTATTATTATTATTATTATTTATGTAATGCATTCTGTGAAGTTGAAAATGACCATATTATTTGTACTCAAGAAGTAATGCTTTTTGGCTTCATGACTGTTGGAACTGAGCTGCTGCAATAACTTGGTTGATAATAAGTCTGACAACATGGCTAACAGCAGAGGTTGGTCATGCTTTCTGAAAAAGAAAAAAAAATGATCGTTATCATTTTCTGAATGGCAGTATGTTGGATCTGAGAAGCTGTTGTATACCGATTCTTGCAACTTGTTGGGAAGGCTATGCTACACTCTTGGAAGGATTAGACTTGAATGCCAGCTTGCTTTTCCTGGATTTAAAGTACTGAAAATACTTGAACTTCTGTGTTGTTGACTATTAAATCTTTTGAAAACTTTTAATTATCCAAACATTCATCAAATATATTAAAGGTCAATGAATTATGGTGTGCCAAAAACCAAATTGTTATTAATTCACAAGCACTTAGACATAAGTCCATTAGTCTTTCATTTGCATGGTGCTCCTAATGTACAAAATCACTCAAAATGCTTGAAATGAAGATTCATGCATAGTCTCACTTTTCCTACTAGCAAAACTGATTATGGCTAGTTGAATACTTCTACCCTGCCCCTAGGTTTTATTTGGTGCAATTGCCATCATCGTCTGAACTAGATAGTGATTCCAATCATATGGTATCAAATGTCTTGAAATGTTGCCCGACATATTTCCATGTCAACTAGGACCGACACGACATTTACTTATACCGACACGAAACAGTAACTACAGTATAAAAGTTCAATTTTCGGTCAACATGATGTACAATGTCGACGTGTTAAGCGAATGTTCCCCTTCCGTAGTATTTTACTGCCTAATGTCAACATTGTGTTGTTATACTAAAAAATCATATGGAAAACGATAAATTCCAAAGAAAATAAAAGGTGAGAGAAGAAGGAGAAAAGAAGAAAGAAGAAAGGAAGAGAATATACTTGTTCCCTTATGTTTGTCTAGTTAGATTATAAGATGTTTGTCAACCATTATGTAACAATATCCTATTAATTGTATGCGTATTTTTTAAGAATATTATAATACAAGTGTATTAAAATAAACTATCTTTCCTAATGAATCTTACGTAGTTAGATTAGAATATGCATTCTAAGTTTCCACAATTTTTACAATATTTCATTCCGACATTTCTGATATATGTCTTATTTTGGCCCAACCGACATTTCCATTGACACCGACATTTTGAACCATGATTCCAATTGTGTAGATGCTTTGAATGTTTCCATTACTATTGTGAGGTATCAATCTAGAATTAAGTTGTTGTAATATTTCTTTTGGATGTGTGAATGTTGCATTGGCATTGTAATAATGACCACAATGGATCTCTATCTATATGAACCTTGTCGTAGATATAAGTGTTGATAAGTAGTCCACTGCCATCACCATCTATATCAATATAAAAAGAACTAGTGCCATAGATGAACGTATGTTATTCATGAGTATTGGTTAATGTGCAGATTCTGTCCCATAATCAATGAAAGAAACCTAGTGGGAAAAGTAAGAAAAATGTTACATAAGATCAATGAAGCATTAAGTCATAATTAAAATGTCCATGAAGTATTATGGACAACCTGTATGTGTTTTGTTCCTTTGTGAGGCATTGTGATGCAGGACAGCCCATGGTTGCCGGGAAGCTTGGTACAAGGTGAGAAGCTCATTGGGGAAGCTAATTCCATTCCGCATCCCCAAGTAGTGGGAAGCACACTTCCCCAAATGTGGGAAAACTCAGTGAAGTAAGTGAAAGCTACTTAGGGAAACATATGGAAGCCTTTGGAGAAGCGAGTTGTAACATTTAGAGAATTTACTAAGAAGCCATCCAAGAAACAATATTGTATTTTAATTAATGTAAATCCCATGCGGTTAGCATTGAATAAAATATTGTCTATGAGATTTAGTAATGATTTTGTAGGAAAAAAACATATTTAGTATCGAATTTATTATTTATATTATTTTATTCCAATCCAATAAAAAATTCAAATCCATTGGTTTTTATATAAGGTCTTCTATAGTCTAACTCAAAGATATAAATTATCTACAAAAAATCTTATGTATGGTAAAATCTAAGGTATGGTTCGCCATACTAATAACATATGGTTTGAATATTGATTTATAAGTCATGATTCTTTGTTACTTACATAGTATATCTTTTAACTTGTACTTTCTTTAAGTTTATTCACTTTATTGTATTGTAGTTGAAATGATTGATTATAACTTAAGTTATTTACTTTATTATTGTTTTTCGCTTCTTGCTTCCCAAGGATTTTTTGAGCCTCGCTTTCTCTTCTTGCTCTGGTAACTATGGGACAACCTAAAGGATGCTGTTAACCTGTGGGTTATGGGCCCACAAAGTAGTAATGAGGAAGACGGGAACCCCTAAGGGTGCTCAAACTATGGCAAGACAGATCTGGAAAGTTTTGGCAGCAGAATACAAAACACTAAAACTCCCCAAATACTTGTCCGAATGTATTGACATTTTATAGGTTGATACATTCTTGAATGAAAAAAGAACCCTCAAAATTTCAGAAGAAACAGAGGAAGGTAGCTTGGTCAAATTAGAGAAATTCAGGTGCTGTTCCAGTGAATCCAACAACCAGAATTATAATAGAGCACAAAAAGGGGTGCTAGGATTGACCAACAGTGAATAGGTTTGAAGATGCCAGCTTGCTAAGTTGGTAAGCCTATGGGCGTCAAACCACAGACTTGGGTTCAGAACCCATCTTCACCCATAATTACCTATATAAAAAAACAGTGAATAGGTTAGCAGAGAATTAAAGAACAGACCATATATATGATTCAACAATTCACAGGTGGATAAGAACACGGGTGACTCTAAAGTCTAACTTGGAGAATTATTGGTTGAAGATTAGGGAGTGGGCATAGTGGAAGAGGAGAGGTTGCTTTCTCCCTAAGAAAGGGATGCAAGAGAGATGGAAAAAAGAATTTCTTGTGTTTTCTCTAAAAGAGGAGACATTTTGGTGACAACGTTCCAGGGTTACTTGGTTGAAAGAAGGGGACAAGAATACAAAATTTTTTTTCTTCATAAAGTGGCTTCTCACCATAGAAATGCTAAAGGAATTTTCGGTTTATCTAACAATGGAAGATGGTCCCAGGATCAGGGGGAAATTAGGAGAGAAGTGGAAGATTTTTACCAAAAGTTGTATAAAGAAGATCAAGGGATTAGGCCGGTGCTTGATGGGATGGAGTTTGAGCACATTTCTGATATTGAGAAGAGGATGTTAGAGCGTTTTTTTTCGGAAGATGAAGTATGGAAAACTCTTTCTAAAATAAAAGATGACAAGGCGCATGGTCCGGATGGGTTCTCGATTTCTTTTTATCAAAAATGTTGGAAGAGTTTTATGAACATTTGAACAATACTTTCATTACTCTGATTCCTAAAAAGCATGATGCAAAGGAGCTAAAAGATTATAGGCCGATTAGCATTCTTAATAGTGTTTACAAGGTCATCTCCAAAATTTTGATCTCGAGATTGAAATTAGTTATGAAATGAGTCATTGCTCAACCCCAAAGTATGTTTATCAAAGGTAAGCAAATCTTGGAGAGTGTTTTAATCGCTAATGAATGCATTGAGGATAAAAGATTTTTTAGCAAGTGTGGGGTTGTTTGTATTGGGACTTTCTGGATTATTTTTTTGAGAGAATGAGATTTGGGCACAAATGGTATAGTTGGATATTCTTTTGTATTAGATCCGTTAAGTTGTCAGTCTTAGTAAATGGGTGGCCGGCGGGCTTTTTTAGGAGTTCAAGGGGTTTGTGGCAAGGTGATCCTCTTTCCCCTTGACAATTCATTATGGTCTTTGAGGTTTTGAGCAAAATGATTTCTAAGGCTGAAGGGGAATTTATTTCTGGTTTCTTGGTGGGTAGAGGGGAGTATAGGATTTCTCATTTGCAGTTTGTGGATGACTATGATTTTTTGTGATGTGGATGAACTTTAACTTGGTTATTTGAGATGTATTCTGTGTGGATTTGAGGAGGTGTCAGGTTTAAATATCAATTTGGGTAAAAGTGAGTTATTCCAACTAGGTGAGGTGCCAAATATTGAGAGTTTAACATGGATTTTGGGGTTGTAAAATTGGGGCCTTGCCGTCGCCCTATCTTGGGCTACCGTTGGGTGCAAAGTTCAAGTTCAAGGCTGTTTGGGATCCGGCCATTGAAAGGATTACTTTGAGGCTGGACTCGTGGAAAACCAATCTTTCGAAAGATGGCAGATTAACCTTGTTAAAAGTTACCTTAGATTCCATTTCAAACTATTACTTGTCTATTTTTACCATTCCGGGGTCAATGGCCGTAAGCATTGGGACTCTTTTCCGAAAGTTTTTGTGGAATGATGTGGAGTAGCATCACAGGTACCATTAGGTGGATTGAAATACCATTTGTAGGCCTTTGTGTGGTGACAAGTTGGGGTGGAGATGGATTAGAGATCATAATAGGGCGTTGTTGGCTAAATGGCTTTGGAGGTTTGGTACTGAGAGGGACAGTCTTTGGTGTCGAGTGGTAGTCGCAAGATTTGGGAAGACTTCGGTGTGAGAGTCGAGGATGGTTCAGGTTAGGCATGGTTATGGCATTTGGAAATCAATCTTGAAGTTGAGAGAGGTTTTTTGGAAATTTATCTAGTTCGACTTGGGGTTTGGTAGAGATATTAGATTTTGGGAGGATAGATGGGTGAGAGAGATGCCTTTAAAGGATTCATTTAGGACTTTGTTTTTTTAGCAGTTGACCCAAAGGAATTGGCGGTTAGGGCTTTTGATGTTGGGGGGAATACTTGGATGCCGAGGCTTTATAGAAACTTGATTGATTGGGAGATGGGTTCCTTGGAGGGGATTTGTCCTGATTTGAGCTTTGATGATGGTTGAGAGTGGTCTATTTCTAAATAAGGTAGTTTCACTTCTAAATCTTTGTATTTGGAATTGGTTGGGTGTAGGTTTATGTCTTTTCCTTTTCGTGGCATTTGGAATCCGAGCATCCCATTAGAAGTCTCCTTTCTATGGAACGCCTACTTGGATAAAATTCTTACCCTTGATCATTTGCAGAGTAGGGGTTAGAATTTGGCTAACAAATGTGTCTTGTGTTTGATGGAAGAGGAATTGGTGGATCTCATTCTTTCTCATTGTGCCTTGGTTCACCTGGTTTGGGGTTTCTTCCTCTTTATCTTTAAATTTCTTGGTTTAGTTAAGGGTTGGGCCCAAATGGTGAAGCTGAATATTTTATTGTATTAGAACGGTTAAGTTTTCAATTTTAATTAATGGTTGACTAGTGGGATTTTTTAGGAGTTCTAAGGGTTTATGTCAAGGTGATCCTCTTTCTCCTCTTTTATTCATTATGGTTTATGAGGTTTGAGTAAATGATTAAGAAGGCTGATGGGGAATATATCTCGGGGTTTATGGTGGGGAAGGGGGATTATAGGATATCCCATTTATAGTTTGCTGATGACATTATGATCTTTTATGATGTACATAAAATTCAAATTGGCTATCTTAAATGTCTTCTTTGCGGTTTTGAGACTGTGTCGGGACTTCATATTAATCTGGGTAAAAGTGAGCTTTTTCAAATCAGAAATGTGCCGAATATTGACAATTTAGCTTGGAAATTGATTTGTTACTGTTGTCCTATCTTGGGTTACCGTTGGGTGCAAAATTCAAATCTAAAGAGGTGTGGAATCCAACAATTGAAAGAATTACTTTGAGGTTAGAATCGTGGAAAGCTAAACTTTTGTCGAAAGGTGGCAGATTGAGCTCGTTAAAAGCTACCTTGGCCTCCATCCCTAGTTATTATTTCTCCCTTTTCACCATCCTTGGGTTGGTGGCGGTTATGATAGAAATTCATTTTTGAAAGTTTATGTGGAACAATGAGGAACATCATAGGTATCATTTGGTGGATTGAAAGTTGATTTGTAGGCCTTTGAGTGAGGGGGGTTGGGGCTGAGATCGATTAGAGATCATAATAAGGCGTTGTTAGCCAAATGGCTATGGAGGTTCGGGAATGAAAGGGATAGTCTATAGCGTCGTGTGTGGTGGTGGCTATATTCGGCTTAGCTTCTGTTTGAGAATTAAAAAGGGTTTAAGCTAGACATGGTTGTGGTATTTGGAAATCAATTCAGAACTTGAGGGAGGTGTTCTGGAACCTTGTCCGGTTTAATTTGGGATCGGGGAAAGACATTCGATTTTGGGAGGACAGATGGGTAATGGAGGCTCATTTGAAGGATTCTTTCAGATCTCTTTTTTCCTTGGCTATAGATTCTAAGGAATTTGTGGTTAACTCTTTTGATGATGGGGGGAATGTTTGGATGCTGAGGCTCCATAGAGATTTAAATGATTGGGAGTTGGATGAGTTGTATATTTTTTTGAGCTTCATAGATGGGTTGAGACGTGACCCAAATATGGTGGATGGTTTGGTTTGGACTATTTCTAGGAATGATAGATTTTCTTTTAAGTCTTTCCATATGGAGTTGGCTGGGCATAGTAATAGGTTTTTTTTCCCTCTAAAGACATTTGGATTCCAGGTATCCCATCAAAAGTGTGCTTTTTGTGGAACTTTGTTTTGGATAAAATTCTCACCCTTGACCACTTGCAGAGTAGGGATTGGAACTTGGTAAACAGATGTGTGTTGTGCTTATTGGACGAGGAATTAGTGGATCACTTATTTGCTCATTATGTCTTGGCTTACCAAGTTTGGGTTTCTTCCTATCTCATCTTAATATTCTTAGTCCTTTCCTTTCCATTTTTGTGATTTGATTTTGTGGTGGTGGGTCCACGATTTAGAGGGTTTCCCTGCACTCATTTGGTTTTTCCTACTGGGGGCTATCTGTTGGGGTCTTTAGAAAGAAAGGAATTTTAGAATCTTTGAGGGCAAAAAGAGGAGTTTGAATGAGATTATTCTTCATATTTATAGATCTTTATTTGATTGGATCTTTATTGGGGCTGAGTTTGTTGAGAATGAGTAACATTCTATTTGGTGTGAGGAGTTGTAATTTCTGGTGGTCTTTTTTTGTTCTTTTTCGCTTTCCTTTTGGCTCTTCATCTTCTTGATGAGGGTCTATTTCTTTTTTCTGTTGCTACTATTTTGCTTTGCTTTTGTTTCCTTTTTAATAAAGTTTTGCCCGTTTATCTCTATAACAACAACAACAACAAACAGCCTTATCCCAACTATTTGGGGTCGGCTACATGAATCCTGTTCCGCTATTCTGCTCTGTTTAAAGCCTTATCTGTTGTTAAATTACAAGCTGCCATGTCCCTCTTTACTACCTCTACCCAGGTC
>JAOXJP010203843.1:0-12017 GCA_025762735.1 Platanus orientalis
GGGTTGGTGTCTTCTCTAAAACCCATCATGTGAGGTGAGTTATGTTCTTCCTTCTTTTGTTCTCTCTCCTCATTTCTCAATCATCAATCTCTCTTTCTTGTCCCTTTCTTGATTCTTGATTGTTATTTTGCTAAATCTCAATCTTGTTTGCTACTTTACTGTTTTTTTGAGTTAAATATTATCAAGATTCATAAAAAAAACAATCTTGATTCAAATATTTATTTTAAAGTCTAAAAAAAAATATATTCATTCTCTTTTTCATCTTCTTCCTTCAGGAAAACCAAGAACCCATATTTTTTAACCTTTACTTGATTTAATAAGTTATTTCTTGTATTCTTTAATTGAAATCTAGATTAAGAAAAAAAATGTTATTTTTCTACCAAATCCTTTTGTAGAAGTTTGAAGGGGTGGTCTCAGGCATTAATGTCCATGGGCTCCTCATTTTCTCTTCTCCTTGCTTCTCTTTCCTCCATGAGTTGAGGTAAGGTTTTCTCTCCCTTTACTCTCTCTCATCTCAACTTCTCTCACTTTCTTTCTTTTCTTTTCCTTTTTTGCATCTTGTTCTTGATTATTACATCAATCTTGCTGAATCTTTAAAATTTCTGCACTGTTTGATTTCTTGGATTAAAGATTCATCAAGAATCTCTTTTTCTTGATTTTCTTGAATCTTTCATAAAAGAATCTCTACAGGTCTGAATTTTAAAGATTTTATATACCTAGAGACTTCGGAATTCAATGACATTTTGTATGAGAATCCTTCTAAGGGTCATCTAAAATTCTAACACATTAGTAGGGGTATTTGGTAATTTTGTGGTTCCACCCTAAAATTAAAGAACTGTCCTTCTAGCCCATTTCCACTATCTTTTCTTGTTTTTCTTGATTCTTTTCTTTAACCCAAAACCATATTATACCTTGCTGAATTTTCCAAATTATTCTAGTCCTTTCTTTCCTTCAAGAATCACATTATTGATTCTTTCTTAAATACCCATCACCCTACTTACTTCTTGTAGGAGCCTAATTATTAGGTATCCTACATCATTATGTATATAGGTGTGTGTGCCTGCATGTATATAACCACAAGAACAAAGGCAGGGTACACTTGTACTTTGTATGCACAACTGAATGCAAATAAGTGGTACATACAAATCCATATTCATTACAAAACAAACAACAGGTGTAGATATGTGTAAAAATATGATGTGAAATAGCCCATTAAAAAACCATGATATCGACCCCATTGAGTCTCAACAAAAAAGCACAGAATTTATAAGCGTACATTATCTATAATTAGGAAATGCATTCCAAGTAACGTTCATGCTTACAATGTAAAAATAAATATGAAACAGAATACCTGAAAAATAAAATGGTTGAATTCCATAACTATGATTAACCCTTAAATGCACCTTTTTTTATAAATACCCTTGAAAAACAGTATTTTTTTTTCTTTTCTAGGATGGGCTTTTGGTTGGCACAAAACAAGTAGTTTTGAACATGTGGCAGCTTAGTGTGGAGTTCCATGTGTTCAAAAAAAAAGTATCCTCTCTTTGTGTGACAAGTCCCTCCTCACATGAGAGAAAAGGCTCTCTTTCTGAGCATTTATTTTTATGAACTTCAGTGGATGTGGTCGATAAAGAAAGATTATTAGGGTTTAGGGCTGACATTGAATAAGGTATTATAAATGTGGCTGATCCAGAGGCCACTTATCAGATAAATAGTCTTATGTTGGCCAGATCATCCTCCCAAATGGATAAAACGGGGAGGGAACATTTAAAAAGGGGTCTTATCGATCCATACACAACTTTTTTCCCTTTTCTTTCAATTGATTTTAACAAAATGCAACACTATCAAGTGTGGATCATCCTCATGACAGTTTGAAAGTAAGCTTAATCATTGACAAGGTGTAGAAGCACACCAAGGAAAGCTAACCACCTAACCCAAACAGCACTTTAAAGAAACACAATTTTCAACACAAGCATGCTTTGATGACATAAAACCCATTACGAAAGCATTCTTCGATGTACCACTAACCTTCATCAATGCATCGCTCTGATTGCTTCATAAGCTCACCAATGAAAAGCACCGTAGAAGTTGTACCATCTCCACTTGTATCATCTTGGGCAACAGCAGTCCTTGCAATCATAATTGCTGTTGGGTTTTGAATTTGCTGAAAGTTAAAAAGAGAACATCAAAACCAATTAGAGAACACCATAGAACCAACAGGTCAGCTTGAAGAAGAAATGGACTGACAGTATAATATGTGAATGCTGAATCATTAAAATCTTAACTATTCATAATAAAGCAGAAGGACTACTGCATCTTTAAACACCCAATCAAACCCAATAAAAACTTAGTAATCCTCCAATCAATACTCGATCAAAAGCACCCATTAGCAAAAGATACCCATTTCATACACAAGATTTGCACATAAACTCAGGCAAGAAACAGGAGTTTAGAAATTACAACACATTTAATGTTTGAATACCATCATAGTCAACGAGGACAAAAAGTAAAGAAAAATGGTTTTTTGAAGAGCTAACCATGTCCTTCAAGAGAGTGTTCCCATCTTTGGTGAGTTTGATGTCTCCAGCCCCGCCAACAAGCCTGAAGTAGAAAAGAAAAACAAAAAACTCAAACAACAAATCAAGAGCAGAGATCAACAGAGAAGCGAAGAAATCCCAAATGGCGATAGTGACGATGAAGTCCAAGATGAAGATGAAAGACTTACATCTTGATGGTGCCTTTCGGCCCGAGATTGGTCTTAAGAACATCTTGCAAGCCCTTGGCGGCATTGATGTTCATGTGGAGAGCTGCAGATTTGTTGAGGACTTCGGCATTTGGATTCAGAACTCGCAGAGACATCTTCGATAACTTACAGAACGAGAGATCAGAAGGAAGAGAGAGTAAAACCTAGAAATGGATCGGCTAGTATGAGGAGCTTCGTAGAAGACTATGTTGGTTACGAGGGAAGAAGAAGAAGAAGAAGAAGCCTCCACAAAAAGAATGAAAACTCTATTTAGGGCTTTCTCGAAGGGTACCAAGTGTCTCAATGAATCAAATTCATTCGCGGCTTATTGCTCGGTTTTGAATTTGGGCCGGTGTGGTATCCATCGGCCCAAGTATCCCATTTATAGCATGAATAGTTTTGAAATCAGGACCGGACGGTCGGACCACCTTAAACGGTTTTATTGAAGCTTAAAACTGTAATCTGCCTTAAAAATAAAAATGGTTATAATCAATGAAACTGGACAGTTTTTACGAGCCCAGTCCTTATAAAACTAACTGGTTTTATTTTTTTGTTTTTTCAACAAATTAGGAAGAAAAAAATTAGCATTCTTTCCAAATTCCAATCCCACATTCCATGGATTGTTTCTATTTTTTGGTATTTTATCACATTTTTTGGTATGTCTAAAATTAAAACCCTAGTTATAAGTTTTCTAATGCATTATTAATTGTTTTAATTTTTGATATTTTATTACATTTGCTTATGTTTAAAGTGACCCATGTTAAATCATGTAAACCAATGGGTGAATCTGGTCGACCTGAACCATCTACCTTAACAGTTCAATAACCGGTTCAGTTCTCAAAACTATGGTGCACATAGCTAGGGCTGCAAGTTATCCGAAAAATTACCATGTTCCGGTCCTCATAGTATCCAAATATATGCTTATCCGATCCGTTTATAAAAATATCCGTTATAAACGGTTAGGATACGGATATACATTGTTCCGTTCTGAATAATATTCATTTCGTAAAAATATAACAATATATAGAATATAGATAATAGATTGTTGAATTTAAAACTAATCCAACAATCACAAATAGCCTAATAACTAAAACCCTTTAAAATATATCAACTATTTACTTCATATTTTTTTCATCTTGATCCATGGCAGTACCCATAGGTATACGACTTCAAAGATTTTGGAGAGAATAGACATGAGTTAGGGAAGAATGCATTGACAATTGTGACGATATATTAGAATTGCCTTTCTATTTTTTTCTTTCCGGATATTCGAATCCGGTCCGAAATCCCAATTTTTTAAACGGTTAGGATACATTATAATTTTATAATATCCGCTAGAAGAGGATACGGAAGCGGATACACTCATATCCAATCTGTATCTGGTCCGTTTGCAGCCCTACACATAGCCAAGCCCAGTCCAGGACCAGCCCAAAAATTGGCTGGAACGACCCAGCCCAAGATTAATTTTTTTGGATTGAAACAATTTCATAGTTTTCAAAATAAATACTGATGGATAATCTTTGAGTTCATATACCCACCTTCTGTTTTACAAAATAAAAAATAAAACCCACCATCTGGCTTCAATAGGTCAGGGGGTCTAAGTGTCTTAATGGCTGAGACCATGTTGGACTTATGGAATCCTTTTTCTATTTTGATCCATCAATAATTTATATCTTTTGTTTGTTTTGTTGGCTGATTGCAAGCTAAATAAGTGTGGTCTATTGTTTTTGGCAGTTTTCTTAGGATCATCCTTGTTTTAACTCATGCAAGACGGTGAGCCTCCCTTTGCCTCTCTTGTCTTTTTAACTTTTAAATTCCAAAATTTCATTCCAACATTCTTTTTGAATTTTCGCTGTTGTTTGATATCAACTAGCGGGTGATCCTGTGTACCATGGGTAATTATACTCGAGTAAAACAAAATTTAAGAAAGTTGAAATCCCATATAAACCTTAATACCCATAAAGATATGAGTGAGAAGAAATAGAAATGAGGGAAGTAAGAAAGTGTACATATAACATTTTTTGCTGTTTTTAATTCAATTTAAAAGAGATACCGATGAAAAAAAAGTAGGAATAAAAGGAGCCGTATCCTCTGTGATGCCTTGTGGTGAGCCACAGGTGAGCTGAGACACAAAGGAGGGTAGGGCCCATACACTTTTTGCAAGGCCCCACACCCCTTTGTGTCTCAGCTCACTTATGGCTCACCACCAAGCGTCGTGGAGGATATGAGTCCGGAATAGAGGATATGTGATTGAGAAAAATTAGGGGCTATCCACATGGCACTCTTCAAAAATGTATAAAAATCAAACAAAATTAGGAGGGGTTGTCCACATCACCGGCCTTTGCATTAGTGTAAATAGATTTCCAACGCATGATCTATACATCCATTATTCTCAATACTTAAACACACGGATAACTCCATATCCATTTTTTAAATATAGACAATTGTAAAGGTTACAAATTGGGCTGGGCTGGCCTAAAGACCAACTTGTTTAGCCTGAAATTCAAGCAAACAAGGCTATGCTATCTTCATGTTGGGCTGAGTTGAAGGCAAGTTTGGCGAAGCCCAGCCCAGCCTGATCTGGCCCAAAATTCATTATATTAAGTTACTAATTATGACCGTTGTATCCAACAGTGTTGATTAAGCTATATTAAACCTAAAATAATAAACCCTAGCAGAGCCAAGAATAATTATAACCGTTGCATCTAAACAAAATCCTCATGGTGGTGGATCCACAATGGCAGTCCAGGCAGTGGTGGAAGTTACAATAGCAATTCTTCTTTCTTCCTCCTTTGTTTTTTTTCTTTTTTCTTTCTTTTCTGTCCTTCTTCTTCTTCCTCCTCCTTCTTCGTTCCTCTGGTTAACCATTATTTTGTCATTTATCAGAAGAAGAAGAAAACCATTTTTTGTTGAGATCGACCAGCCCGAACTTGACCCAAAGCCCGACTTTTCAAATTGGGCCGATGTTGGGCAGTCAGCCACAGGTCCAAGTCGGGCTGGGGTCAGGATGATCTCAGCCGAGCCCAACCCACTCCAATTTGCATCCCTAACAGTAACCATTGCATGCATGACACTGCGAAAATTCATATATCAATAAGCAGTGTCAAATGACTTATTTTCCATCTGTATATGATGATAACCATGCGTAGATTGATGATGAGGATGGACATGATAAGAACATGTTGATATGATGGATGAGAATAAGGAAACAGTTTAGATGTTACTACTCAGCAGATTTATGAAGCATACAGCTGATTGATGTCTCTTGTTCTTTTGTTTATCAATGTATTGATGTACTTTTTTTTTAAACTCTAATTAAAATTATACCAAAATTTGGTATGAGAGACTTGTTAAGTCCACACACACACACACATATGTTTGGGAATTGAGTAATTTGCCTCATTTTTCGATTTTTTTATTTTTTATTTTTTTTACAGCAGTTATTCAAAGCTTTCCAAACAACTCAATGTAAATAAGGGTGCAATGTTTGACACAACCCATGAATCCGACACAAACCCAACAAGAAATAAGTGGATTAGGTTGGACTATAAACATGTTTTGGGTCAATACCCACTTTGACACGATTAACAAATGGAACGGGTTCAGGTGGACCCCATATAGTCGTATATCCTTAACTTGACACAACATAAATCGGACCCACCAACACGAATTACCACTTAACCCGTGAACCCGACTCAAACCCAACACAAAATAAGTGGGTTAGGGTTGACCCGTTTTGACACAATTAATGGGTCAGGTTCGGGTTGAGCCATATAGTCATATACCCGCATCTTAACACGACACAAACCCGATCCACTAACATGAATTGCTATTCCAAAATGCAACTTTTACTATTCCATAACTCGTTAGAAAACAACAAACCAAAATATAGTTCAGCTCGCAATTTTCTCATAGTAAGAGCAACTGCAACAATAACAGTAATAGGGATGTTTATGATGCATAGACCAATCCATTTACTAAAACAGTAGATGAGTTTGTCCACTAACACCACTTTTGGCAACATGTTCTTGAATATATAGATTTTGATAATTGTACTTTTTAGAGTTGGTTTTTTGTATATTTTTTTTATCATTTCAAAGGTTTAAAAATAAATAAACATGACTAAATATCGAGTGATTAGAAATTATTCAACGGAGAGAAAAAGGCATTCACCTTGAAATAAAACCGTAGAATCTCCAAAGCAGTACACCATTTCATTGACTCCATATATGTAGATGAACCTTAAAATTTTAAGACTTTTAACTAAATTAAAATAAAAGGGATGTTTATGATGCGTAGACAAATCCATTTACTAAAATATTAGATGAGTTTTTCCATTTACACCACTTGTGGCAACGTGTTCTTGTATCTATAGATTTTGATAATTGTACTTTCTAGAGTTGATTTTTGATTTTTTTTTTTTTTTATATTTTAAAAGGTTTAAAAAAAAAAAAAAAAACTAACTACCCCAAGTGACTATATGTTGAGTAATTAGAAATTATCCCCCCCCCCCCCACACACACAGGAATTCACTTTGAAATAAAACCTTGGAATCTCCAAAGCAGTACACCATTTCATTGACTCCATATATGTAAATGAACTTTAAAATTTTAAAAGACATGTAACTAAAGTAAAATTCTAAAGAAAAATATAAATGTCACCATATTTTGATTCCATGCTAATATTTTAGATTCATAACATCTTGTATTCATTGGAAATGTAACTTAATAACCTTTTAATTGACACCAAAATCAAGCTAAAACAAGTGAATTCTGATATACCAAAACAAAACTCGAAAAAAGTGATGCACATTGATATTTCACTTTCTTAAAACTAAATAAAACCTATTTTACATAAAATATATAAATAAATTCCCTAACCAATTAGTAAAAATAAAATCTTAAGAAAAATAAAATTGCTTAAATTAAAAATTTTAATCAAAGAAATTTATTTAAATAAAACACTAGAATCCACCAAAACAAAAAGTAATCTTTCATAAGCTTTTTTTTTTATAATTACTTTTCCATCTCCTCCTTGAAATCTTAAAAGACTCTTAACTAAAGTAAAAGTCACAAAAAAAATCCATGATATTCTAATCTTCTATCATTATTTCAGTTATAACTTTCTAAAATCATCTTAAATTTGCAAGATCTTAGATTCAATAAAAAGGTAACTCAATAAACTTTCAAAAGATACCAAAATAAATTTAAACAAGTAAATTTTGATCTACTAAAACAAAGTCCAACGAAAAGTGATGAAACTTGATTTTTCATTTTTGTAAAATTAAATAGATTAATCCTCTAAACCAACTTAAAAGAAAACCTTAAACATAATAAAATTACCTACATTAATAATTTTAACTTAATAAAAATTTAAACCTAAAATAATCAAAGTATTCCTCAATCTTAATTTGAGCATAGGTTGCTTTTTGTCATGCATCACCCACTTAGAGGACCTCTTAAATAGATGAAAGGGATGAAATACACAACATAAATAGATCCTTCCACACCCAAACCCGAGCAAGACCCATCAATCATATCAACAAGATGTACATGGGAAGATTTTTTTTTTTTTTTTTTTTTAGTACATAAATGGAAATATTAGAAGAATTATTATGGTTCTACATCTACATTCGTTCTCTAAGAATGGGATCTGGACGGATAGCTTGGATAAGAGATAGTTGGTTTATAATAGCCTGAAAAGGATCACTTCGAGCTACTACCACTGATATGAGCTGTGGGAGTATTACTGTTAGTGTTAAAAGGTATTTTCAACAATGATCTATTGATCAAGCTTCTGTTTCAATTGCAAGTCTCTGTCTAGATCCAAGTGTACATCCAAAGCTTAAAAGCTTCCTCATGAGGATGGCTACTTCCAACCATGTCAGGCATCTTTGTACCAGGGATTTCCACTGAAGAGGAGTACCATTAGAGATTTGGAATGTGCAGCTGTTGCTGCTGGGTTATCAGATGTTAGCATCAACTTCTTGCCAAACTCTGCTAATTTGAAGGCCATTCATAGTTGCAATGCATTGACGAGGGACCCTCGTTTTTGGAGCAATGCAGTGGTCTGCCCAAGCTACCCCACAAGAAAATGAATAATCTGTCGCTCGTATTGGATCCAGCTGCCTTTGTTGATGCAGCGATGACTGTTGCGTGATGCCTTGGGATATCTCAAGTGAATCTCCTTTCTGTTGCTCATGATGGGTCACGTCACTGCTCACGAATGGATATTGATGTTTGATAACATCCTCAAATAGTTCTTTCCTTTGGCGTTTCATCTTAATCTTCATGTTGTCTTTGTTGGTTCACGTGGTAAGATCCTCCCCTCGTACTATCCCACCAGTGGAATAAGTTGCAGGAATTTTGTACCGGTCTATGTGAAACGCTTCACTGGGGATCCTCTGTATTGAAAGCCTGTGTAGCAATTATAATGGGTTGATGCATAGTGAATATTTTTTTCATGGAGTGGAGGACAAAGTGTCTGTAGGGTTTATGGTGAATTATAAGCTGAATCATATTGTGTTTGGGGGCTCAAAAAAGTGTTCATCTGTAAATAAAGATACACCAAATTCAAAACCACATCATGTGTCAATCAATGGCACGTCTACGTATACCTGTATCAACGGAGAATCATTTTTGGGAGTGTTTTTTCTCTAATTTTATAGGGTGCCTTTTAAATGCATCCAGTAGATATCACATGTCAGCCTGTGGTAATTGTAATGATCCCGATTCATATCCTCTGCACTCAGTTTGTGGTGCATCATGGTGTACCACAGACTTTCAAAAAGTATATGGGCCCCACCCCCCTTACTTGTGATACTCTACAAACTCTGCATAGAAGATATGAATCCCACAGCATGGGCTTTTGTTACAGCGGATCCAGAGTCAAAATGCTTTGGTGACAGGTTTACCCTTTAACCCCTTGCTTACTAGACTCTGTCCCGAGGATTTTATATGCTAACCTTTGCCAAGGGTCAAAGGGGTGGGCACATCAGCATTAAAAGTAATTTACATAATACACCCCCAAAATAGTGTAAATCACTTTCGGCGCTGATGTGCTTGTCTATGTATCACTTTTGGTGTGCCTGCCCCCTTGAGCAGAGGTTAGCGGACAAGGGGGAAGCATATAAAATATCAGCTCTAGACTTTGACAAAGTAGATCCTTGATATAAGACAATATTGGTACAAAGGGAGCAAATATTTTGTCTAAAATTTTGTACGTCCTATTATGTCCTCTACCACAAGTTGACATGTAAAGGCTTTTTGACTTTTATATTTCTTTTAAATAGAGAGAAGATGTTTGTACACTTTTTTTTACAGTTTTAATCCTATACAGCCCATTTTTTTGGTGTCTATTTTTCCATTTGAAAACCGTTTTTACAGTTTCACCCTACACACCCAGCCTTTCATTCTGTGTATGACATTCAAAATCCTAAACAGAACATTTGCTCCCTATTACAAAATATTGTAAACAATTTGAGGTGGTAATTACTTAAGATTTGGTGTGCCCTCCTAAAGGGCCCTACATGCATGGGGGCACATAATATGAAAAAGGGATTTACACCCCTCCCCAAAAAAGTGTAAATCTCTTCTTGACGTGATGTGCCCCCACATGGGGGGACGTTAAGGGCTCTTTAGGGGGGCCTTAAGTATTTGCTAGGACTAACTTATGTCACCCTAAGGTAGGACTGACATGAGGGGCCAATTCATCAGTGCCAAAAAATGAAAAGCATCTTCAAAAAGTGATTGACACTTTTTCAGTGCTGATGTGTTGGCCCCTTATGTTAGTCCTATCTTAGGATGACATAAGTCAGTTCTACCAAATCCTTCGTTTGCTGGGGCACCAAATCCCAACCAGATGACAAGGGGTCAGATTGAGTTGGACCTAGCACTGTGTAACAGTTGTTACCTGACCTAAAAATAGATTAAAAAAAAAATAATGAGAGAAAAAAGAAGAATAGGTTGATAGGTCCCAAGACAAAATTATGAGTTGAATTGGATTGGGGAAAATTGCTCAATCCTTACCAACCCGAACCCAAATTATTGATTAATTGGTGATGATGGTAAGATCACCAACAGTTTTATTCGTTTTGCAACAAAATAAATACCCCTTTTACTATTTACAACGTATAATAATAATATATGTTAAACATAAGGATATGGTTAAACCATAAAAAATATATATATATATATATATAATACGTTGAAGGGAATGATCAGTTGTAGTAAATTTTGTTGTAGCTTTTTGTAACACAGCTAGAAAGCATGGGTTTTTTTTTTTTTTTTGGTCTTTAAACCTGGATTGTTTTGTATTTTAACATGGGAATCTTGTTTTCTGTGATCTTTTTGTTATGCTACAAAAAACTACAACAAAATTTGCTGAAGCTGATTATTTGCCATAGGATAAAGGCTTCACTTATTTATTTTGCCACACGGCAAATCTGTGCTCTCTAAACCCTCCAATCTTTGAAATTTGCCTTATTTAATTTCTATTAAGTACAAACTATTAAACAACACGAAGCAAATGTTCTGTGATAAAAATGCCTTTGTATATGGTGAATTATAAACAGAGATGTGTTGTTTTTGGGGGTAAAAGGTTCCAAAAAAATGTTCAGTTGAAAAAGTAGGTGTTAATAAAAGCCATCAAATTCAAAACACATCATGTGTCAATCAATGGCAAGCCTTTAGAGGTATGTCTCAAAACAGACAATCATTCTCCCAATGAAAGCGAAGTTTCTGCAGTGATTGTTGGTTAATTAGGGTTCAACTCCAAATAGAAAACTTTTCCCAGGTTTAGATTGGATTCGGGTTATTTTTGGATCACAATTTAACAGACTAAGCAGTGGGCACCAACACTGACCCCCTCTTTGCTTTGGTGATGTCATGGGGTCAAGTCTTATCGTACCATTCTACAGTAAATTGAGTTGATGTGTCTGCCTCTCCCAGATCCCACACCCTGATGGAGCTATTAACAGCCCCAAATGTAGGGGTGGGCATGGGCCAGGCTCTGGCCGGGCCATAGTAGGCCCAGGCCCGGCCCTCAAATTATAGACCGGGCTTGGGCCGAAGCTTGGGCCCGTAGGGGAGAGCTCGGGCCGGGGGTTGGGCCCAGCCCTCACTAATTGACCGGGCCTCGGGTTGGGCTTCGAGCTGGCCTATGAATTTTAAAAAAAATAATTTTAAGATATAGGTTTGAACTCTAAAACTATCCAAGGTTCAAAGTATCAATTTTTATGGATTATTTGTCATGAGGATTAATGGAAATTTCTCTA
>JAOXJP010203854.1:0-12016 GCA_025762735.1 Platanus orientalis
ACCTAAGACAAATCAAAATCCAAAAAATATGGGTCCAAAAATTTTGGGTGAAGAAAGATGGAACTTACATCCTATTTGGGAGTAAGAGAATGTCAAGATGGTATATCTTGACAATGGACATGAAGCTACAAAGGTCATAGGAAAGAGGGTTGTAGATGATCCGGATTGGATCTAAGCCCCACAAGTAGGATTGAAAGAATCTTAATGGAATGATCTTCAAAAGATCATAAGAACATAAATTAGATGATTTTGTCTCAAAAAACAAAGCCAAGTTAGCAATCAAGGAATATGTCTAGGTGAGTGGCATCAACCTTGATAGAGAAGCATCAAAGGTGTTGATCATTTATGAAGATCAATTGACCAAAAGAAAATAAAATTGTTAATTGTCCCAAACATGTGTGGAGCCAAACTAGGTAAATCTTTAGCACATACTTGGAGGCCATTGCTTGAGCCAATGCAACTCTAATTCTTAAAAGTAGATGGAAAAATGGCCTATGATGTTTGCATGTGAATATTCATGATCTCTTATCCCTATTTGCTTACCATTCAGATCATGATGGACTAGCTCTTGATTGACATACTTACATATATGTATATCTAAGTCACTTTAGTACACCTTGAACATATATGCTCCATGAAGGCATATATATATATATATATATATAGATTATTCTTAATGATCTTATGCTTATATATACACATCACTTAGATCACTAGTGACATATTGGACTTGATAGGCATATCCCTATATGTCACTTTACCTTTATGAGCTATCAAGCATATTCCTATGTTTCAATACATGACATTTGCTCTAATAGACATATCTAACCAATGGTCATTGATGACCAGCATGTCCATCATGGACAATTCTTATCTTGGACCTATATGTATATTGAGATCACTTGGTCCTCATGTCCCTATTCCCCTTATAACAATGAATAAAGGGAGAAAACCCTATAAGAGATTTGGAATAGAAATAAGCCAACTATCAAATACTTCAAAGTATTTGGAAGGTCATGCTACGTCATGAGGAATGGAAAAGGCTTAAGACTTATGAAGGACATCAATCACTCTCCTATAAAGGGAAGGCTAAAGATCCTCCCTTAAACATCTACTCAAAGGGCAAGGACCTTTGACAAAAGGAAAAACACTTCTTTCAAGGGAAAGACCCATTCAACAAGAGAACACGAATAAGATGCATAAGCAATCACATTCACCTAGAAGACCTTAAGTCATATGTCACCATTGTGGAATGGTTAGACATATAAAGGTTGAGTGTAGAAAGAGAATTAAAGAAATAAAATCTTAAAAGGATCAAGGGTCTAGAAGGAACCAAGAGGCCAAGAGGCCTAGGGAGAGATATCCTTTCTAGAAAACTTGTCACGAGCCAAGTCCATGGACCATGAAGTGGGCCGGGTTCGGATCTGTGACACGGGAATGACCTACCCCAAATCTGTTTCTCATAGCGGAGAGACCAACGAACTTGGAACATGCCATTAATCCTCTCACCTAATCACATCATTTTTCATATAAATAGGATAACCTGTTAATTTCACAACCATTTAATTCCATATAATAATCACATCATAGCAGAATAATAATATCGATGACATAATCCAAGTAAGTGTAGCGCAAAGGTAATCCATAACCATCATATACAAATAAAGAGGTTCAACATCAATATCCATCATAAGGCCTCAAACTGCTAATGATATAAACCTAAACTAAAATGAATAAATGTCTCAAGTCCAATGTCCAAAGGAAGAGTAAACCAAAGAATAAGTCTTATCTTATCGCATCCCAGAAAACTCCTAGTGATCCACGTCCTCCATGTCTCCATCTACGGGTGGTGTCAATTGGGGTAAACTTGATGAGCTTAGCGGGAGGGTATGCAATTTATACAACACTAAAGGGGGTCAAAGATAATCACAGTAACAAATAGAAAGAATTAAGATAAACTAAGGAATCAAAGTATGAATGAGAGTACATCAAGCTTACTAAATATATATTCTTACTATGATTCAAGTATGCACATGTCATAAGATAACCACAAAAAATATCTATAGTAGATCAAGTTCTCATGCTAAGTTCTATAAGCACATGCTCAGTAATATATGTATCATATGCAAAACACAATAGTATATCCATCACACAAAATATCTAAATGTAAATAAACCATGAAATGTCTCCAACAAAGCAAATCACATAAACTATATAAGATCTCCAACAAAACATATCATATATAAACCATAAAAGGTTTCCGATAAAGCATATCGTATATGTACCATAAGAAGTCTCCGACAAAGCATATCACATAACCCGAATAAGGGTCCCTGACATAGCACATCATATCCCATATATTAGGTCACTAGGGTTGTCTTCACATATTAATGTGACCCGGTGATTTGGTACCTGTAGTCATAAAGACTTATGTTAATCTCATATCATTCTCCTAGACAAAAGGATAGTTTCATATCATTCCCCTAAGCAAAAGGTAGCCTTATATCATTTCCCTGGACAAAGGGTAGTCTCATATCATTCCCCCTAACAAAAGGTAGTCCCATATTATTCCCCCGGACCAGGGCAATCCCATATCATTCCCCCAGATAAAGGGTAGTCTCATATTATTTCCCTAGACTAGGGTAGTCCTCTTAAATTCCTCAAGACAAGGATGCCAAAAAAATCCGTAGGTCAAAGAAACGATAAACCAAACCCATATTTTTATAAAGTAATGTAGTCACTACATAAGTATATTATTTGTAAAAATATATACATATTCTATCTCATAAAGAATCCAAATAATGGAATAATAAATCACATGAGAGGGGTTAAATGCCAATGTATAAGAAAGGGTGTTTGGACCATAACTAGAGGCATGAGGGAGGCTCATAGATGTAAAATCATTTTATAATAACGTCCATATAGATTAAAGATCAAGTATCTTAAGTCCTTTAATAACTCATGTAGAAATCCCAAGTAAGGAGTCATCTGAAAATCCTGAAATAAATCATGCCAATGATAACATGCTTATGTCACTAAGAACTATCACATAATTCAATGAGTAATGTAGCAACAAGAGGATCAATAGAATTAACACAATTTATCATGGTATATCATGAATCAAACGAAACATACCAAAGAGATTAATGGACTAACATAGGAAGTCAATAGACATGATAGAGATGCACAAATCATAGATAACTAATCATATGTCATTTTATCAAATAGGTGGGAAGCAAGCATTTAGGGTGTTTTAAGAGAAATCAAGGAAATAAATAAAGATTTACCATAAGGAACTTCATAATCCCTCCAAATCATGTAAATTCAACTCCATAAACTTTCTAACAATATTAAAGACCATCAAACTTAAGGAAATAGAACAATAACATCATATGGTCAACTCCAATTTCTAAGAACATAGAGCATTAGGGTAAAAGAATCCCTTCAATCATGCTCACATTAAATGATATAAAATCCACATAAGGAACCAACATTCTCATGGGCTTTGAATATAGATTCACCAAGGCAAAGCTCAACATCAACAAGTTCAAGGTTTTAGGAAGAGAGAAAATCATGCATGTAGAGCTCTTCTATTCACACAACTAATTTCTAGGGAGATAATCAACCAAAGTTAGCAAACATGGAGTAGAAGTACATTTCTAAGAACCTAGAAAGGAAAGTACAAACATAAATTGCATATACACTTACAAGCCATTCCCATTGAGATTAAATCAACAAATCTTATCAAACATAGGATGGAATCACATTTCTACAAACCTAAGAAAGAAAATGTGTGCATAAAATGCATATCCAACTCACAATCTTAGTTTTTCCCTCCTTACTTAAGCTCTAAGATCCTCCAATACTTCCTTACCCTTTTCTCTATCATCCAATTGGGGAAAAATCTTCTTCTCTTAGCTCAAGATTTTTCCTTACCTCTTTAAGTCTTTCTCTTTTTGTATTAATGAGGAAAAATGACATAAATGAAGTCTAAATAAGGTTTGAGTCATCCTAGAAGAGATCCCACATGTGTGGGGGTCAAATGGAAGCAAGTCACGCCATAAAAGTGGTAAAATTATAATTTTCAGACTTTCAAGATTCCCAATTGTGACAAGTCACCAGGGGGGTTATGATAGGTCACGACTCGTGACTAGTCATAGGGTTTGTGACAGGTCACGGTAGGCTTTGTAACCACCCAAGAGTTGTGCCCCTTGAGCTGTGACCGATCACACTTGTTAGGTCACGAATGCTGAATTTTGATTTTCTTCACCTTGGGTCTCCAAAGTAAATACAAGTAGTCCAATGGTCCTACAACTCATTCTAACTCCTTGGTCTATCATTTTTTTTTTTTTTTTGGTAAAACATGTCTTGCTCCTATCTAAGACATGTGAAATGACAATTTTTCCCTTAAGGGGAAAATTACAATTTTTCTCATTAAATGCAACGAGGGGTATTACATCCTCCCCCCTTATAAAAATTCAGTCTCTGAATTTAAATGCAACGAGAGGTCATGTCTTACAAATTATGGGTAAAAAATGATCTACTTCGAGCCCAAGCTTACTTCTTAGGAGGGAGACTGTGGGATTAAAATTCTTCATTTTCCTCTCCAACATTGAGTATCCTCTTCTTTGGAGCCATTAATCTTGCACAAAGGAAGCAAAAATATAAGTTTCAAACAACTAAATTATGGAAAAAGTAAAAAAAAAAATCAAAAAAAATACAAAATTTGGTTAAGTGTTGGTTAAATAACAAATCTAACATAACTACCATGAACCACATCATAGTTGTGAATGGGTGTCATTCATGAATGCACCTTATTCGGAACTAAACATCATTGGAAATTGAATAAGTTCATTGATTATTAATTTAATTAATCGTTTCAATTTTAAATTGCATTCATGAATGAAAATGGATAGTCTCACCTTAGAGACATCATTTGCAAATGAACTTTGTTCACGAATTTAGCTTATTTGCGAAAATGTGGTCTTTCTATGACTAAATTGCCTATGAACACCATTCATAAATAAGTCAAGCAATCGTGGGTCCAAACCCTGGGGACATATTGGTTTTCCAAATACCGCAATCATTAGCAAAGACGATGTTGGAGTACCCGAGGAGGGTTGTAACCCTAAATTATTTAAATCTTAATCAAAAGATACGAAAATGGTGTCAAAATGCTCATGGGAGCAAAATGGACCTTTGTATCGGATTAAAATTGGGACTTAGAGATTCAAACTTGAAGAAATTTAAGGAAAAGGTGCTGGTCCTTCTCTATCTTTGTCCACAATTTTGGGCTCTCCACTCCTCTCTTTCTTATCTTTTCCTCTCTTCCTGCTATCCTTTTGTTCTTCCTTCCCTTTTGTTTCGCCTTATTTCTTTCTTTTCTTTGGCTTCATGGGTTGGGGCCTGTTCGATATAGAGTGACCCAACACCCCCTCCCTCATTTCTTTCTTATTTTCCCTATTTTGGGGTGTTAGAACCAAAATGCCCTTATGGCTTCTTTCACATAGAACCTTTCACCTTCTTTAATTTTTTACCAAATCTAACAGTTTATCTATTTTTGGGTAGGGCCCCCATCACTCTCTTTGTCATACACAGGCCCCTCAAGTGTGTTGAAAATAACCAAAATGCCCTTTTACAAAAAAAAAATCCCCCTTTGGTCGCCAAAATCCCCAATATTTTTTTCTAGAATGCAAAACTCTACTAAATACCTAACAATATACCTTTAAATTACCCAAAATTTATTTATTTACTTTATATATAGTTAATTTTATTTTTATTATATATATATATATATATATATATATATATATATATCTATTACAATGGTTTCTTATAGACAATGTTCCCAACTTCGAACTCTACAAGACACCTCTTTTAATCAGCCATAGCCTTGTACCAAATAGTAGCATCCAAGAGATTCTATTTGGTTTTATAAATATGTTGTAGTTGCACAATAAAATTTTCAACCTTCCCATAACAACGGATCAAATCTAATGTAGGTGTCAAATCGAGGGGAGAGCTCCATTGAATCCATGAAGAACCTAAAATGACGTAAACCCTTATACCCCTATTCATAGACTGGTTGAAAGAAAATTCAACCTAAAAAAACTTTTGCTTCCATGTCTTCAAATGATCTCCAACTAAGATATGCAAAAGATCATCCAAAAATTATTATCAACCTCTGTTTGGCCATTAGTTTGAGGATGAAAGGCATTACTAAATGCTAGCTTGGTATCAACAATTTTCCATAATCTCCTCAAAAAGGAATGAGGAATGGTGTGTCTCTATTTGACACAATAAATAGAGGAAGCATATGAAAACAGTATTCTTCTTGAAAATAGAGTTGTGTTATATGCACAACATTCTTCTTCTTCTTACAAGCAATAAAGTACACCATCTTGGAGAACCGATCAACAACCAAAAAGACGGAATTCATACCCCACTATGTCAGAGGAAGATGCAATATATTATTCATGTTCATATTAGACCATGGCTAACTAAAATTGGTCATGGCATATACAAGATATCATCCGTCTCTTTGTCCTTAGAGACTTGACAAATATGACAACCATCTTGAACCATAACACTTTTGGATGCATAGTAGGCTAAAAATCAGACCTAAAGCCAAGCTGAATCATCTTATCTCTTTCAATATGCTCCTCTTTATGTAATTCCTTAATGATCTTCAACCCAAGTAGAATTTGGCACACATAAGTAGTTATCCTTGAAGAGAAAATTTGGATGTATGAGGAAATTTGGCCTTGTGCCTACCAATGCACCTTCCACCACATCCTTACAATGTAGATCATTAGATAATAATTCTTGAAAATAATTAAAACCAAGTACCTTAGTATGGATTGTGGTGAATAAAGAAGTTTGAAAACTACTGGCATCCACCACACATTTCTACATACTAGATTTATGGTTGAATGCAAATACCCAAACCACTAGAGATGTCGAAAAAAATTTTGGTTTGGCTATAGATATGCTTTAGAGCATTATGATCACAAAACAAACTCTATGAAGAAAATAATGATGCCAATTCTTAAAAGCTTGGACCACAGCATAAAACTCAACATCATAGGTATAATTTAGCTTAGCCACATTCAGTTTCTCACTAAAGAATGCAACTGATCTTCCATTTTGACTGAGAATGACTTTAATATAGACTTTAGAAGGATCATAATGTAATTCAAATAGGTGTGCAAAGTTAGTCAAAATAAGAATTGGTGCCAAAATTATCTTTTGTGTCATACAGAGAAAAAATAGTCTCAACATCTTCAAACAACGAATATTTCCTAGCCATCATACAATCAGTAATTGGTGTTATAATGGAGCAAAAATGATAAATGAATCAAAGATTAAAAAAAAAAATGATAATTGATAAAAGCTTTGTATTTCATAAAAATTAGATGGTAGTGGCCATTGCTTTGACGCCACTATCTTGGACTCATCCATAGAGATACCATCCTTTGACACAACATACCCAAGGAACAACACAATATCAATCATCAAGGAGTACTTGTTGAGGACTGCAAAAAGTTTCTTCATATGCAAAACATAAAGGACTTTTTGAAGATGATGAACATGTATGGTCAAATTAACACTGTAAACTAGAATATCATTTAAATAAACAACCAGAAAGTTTCTAACAAAAGGATGTAACACTGATGTAGAAGGATCGACAGATGTTGACTTGTCAAATTCTGAGTTAATGGCGTTGGAGTATCTTGACCGAGAGGTTCTTCGCAAGAAAGGCAAGGATCGGTAGAATTTGGTATAATTGATACAAATTTTGCTATTTATAGAAAGTGGTAGAATTGCATGAAATTTGACAGGCTGTAAGGAAACGACGAGATCTTCAAGATCCATTCCTATGCAGCAATGGACTTTTCGTCTGTAAGCCAAATTCCATCGTTTAGGCCTAGAAAAGGGTGTTTTTGCTATTTATAGTAAAAATCTGTTTTAGGCATAAAAATCTAGTTTCTTAGGCATGTTTCTATTTTTCATTATTTGCTTTCCTAATTTCGTTTTAGCACGAAATAGTATTTATGTGGCATTATAATTCGAAGGAAATCATCTTGGAATTAATAATATTTTTAGAAGAATTCTTCTTCTTTTATATTCTGCTGCGTCAGTTGGTATCAGAGCTTAGCATCTTCTTGGGATCATTTTTTCATCAGTTTTCATGCCTCGTGGTCATGGTCGGAGTGGGCCGATTCCGAATGAGGAAGTCCCCAACCGTGAACACAGTATACAAGACGTGATGATTGAAGATCTGCAGAGACAGGTTGCTGAGTTGACCTAGCGTCTAGCAATGCAAAACTTGGATGGTCATGATCTGGATGATCGCAATTCAGAATCGAGTTTTGAAAACCCGTATCGCAATACTATTCTGGGTCAGGAACAACATGGTCGGGATGAGCGGTATGGAGACTTCAACTTCCGAGTTGAACTTCTAGAGTTTTTTGGCACTTTACAAGCCGAGGGATTATTTGATTGGCTACATGAAGTGGAACGGATTTTTTATTACAAGGAGGTTCTAGATCGTTTGAAGGTGAAACTCATTGCCATCAAATTGAAAGGACGAGCATCCGCTTGTTGGGAACAATTGAAGTTGTCCCAAGAAAGACAAGGAAAATCGAAGATTAGCGATTGGGAGAAGATGAAGAAGAAAATAAAGGGTCACCTTTTACCCTTTGGATACATGCAATCCTTATTCCAACGGCTTCAAGCATTGAGGCAAGGTGCGAGATCGGTCAACGATTGCATAAAAGAATTTTATCAACTGATTGCCCGGAATGACCTGTCCGAAACTGATGAGCAATTGGTCGCACGGTATCTAGGTGGTTTGCGGCAGTCCCTGTAAGATGTCCTTAGTCTCCACTCCTTCTAGACAATTTTTGAAGCCTACTAGCATGCCTTGGTTACCGAGAAACAACAAGCTAGGAACAATACTAGATCTGTGCCAAGGGGCGATCAGAATGCACGTGGGTTCCGTCCTCAGGAACCTCGTCCTACCCCACAGTTCACATAGGGTCAGAGTTCCAACCCTAACATCCGTTATTTCAAATGTGGAGAGCCTGGTCATCGATTAACTAAATGCAAGAAACCTGTTAGTAGAATGGGTAAGAATCTCCTGATTGAAGATGAGACAATGGAAGAGGACGTTGATGTCAGAGATCCGATTTATGATGATGGCGATGGCGATGGCGATGATGAGGAGGTTCTCTATAGAGACGGGAACTCGACTCTTGTTATTAGAAAAAGTCTGCTGGCTCTAAAAGATGATTCTAAAGAAGATTGGTTGAGAACCAACATTTTTTATACCACCTGCACGATCGCAGAGCGAGTTTGCAAGGTTATTATTGATAGTGGAAATTATGAGAATGTGGTGTTAGAGGAGGCAGTTAAGAAACTTTAGCTCAAGACTGATAACCATGCAAACTCATACAAGCTGTCATAGTTAAAAAAAGGGAGTGAGGTAACAGTAAATAGAAGGTGTTTGGTTTCTTTTTCAATTGAAAAAAATACTTTGATAATGTGTGATGCGATGTAGTGTCTATGGATGCTTGCCATTTATTATTAGGCAAACCTTGGCAGTATGATCGAAGCGTTGTCCATGATGAACGATGAAATACCTACATTGTGAGCATTGAGGGAAAGAAGTTAGTATTAGCACCCCGAAGAGAAGAGTTATTCTTGTACCGGTTATCAAGAAAGGCGCCAATCTCTTGTCCATGTCCCGATTCTTAGAAGAAATAGAAGAAGAAGGCATGATGTATGCCTTGAT
This sequence comes from Platanus orientalis, assembly GCA_025762735.1. Classification (NCBI taxonomy): domain Eukaryota; kingdom Viridiplantae; phylum Streptophyta; class Magnoliopsida; order Proteales; family Platanaceae; genus Platanus; species Platanus orientalis. Next base: position 9,797 of record JAOXJP010203854.1, read on the forward strand.
ACCGTGTGAAAAGGGACTAGAAGAAGATGGGGATGTGCCCATAGAGCTACAGGAGGCATTATCTGAATTTGTAGATTTGATACCGGAAGATCTACCCCTGGTTTACCGCCAATAAGAGATATACAACACCAGAATGATTTCGTGCCAGGGTTAGTCTTGCCTAATAGACTAGCTTATCACCTCAGTCTGAAGGAGTTTGAAGAGTTATAGAGCCAAGTAACCGAGTTGTTGGAGAGATGCTACATTCGAGAAAGTATGAGTCCTTGTGCAGTTTCGGCTTTATTAGTTCCGAAGAAGGAAGGTTCATAGCGTATGTGTATTGATAGTAGAGTTATTAACCAGATTACAGTGAAGTATAGATTCCTGATTCCCAGGTTGGACGACATGTTGGATCAAATATCGGGTTCTAAGTTCTTTTCTAAAATTGATCTTAAGAGCGGGTATCACCAAATCAAAATTAGACCTGGAGATGAGTGGAAAATGGCGTTCAAGACACAACATGGGTCGTACGAGTAGATGGTCATGCCCTTTGGTCTGTCCAATGTGCCCAGCACATTCATAAGGTTCATGCATTAGGTGCTGCGGCCTTATATGGGGAAGTTCGTCGTTGTGTACTTTGACGACATACTCATCTATAGCTCATCCTAAGAGACGCACCAGGAGCACCTTCGAGAAGTTTTCGAAACACTATGAAAGGAGTATTTATTTGTCAATCGGAATAAATGTTCTTTTTTCACTACCTCTGTTACTTTTCTTGGTTTTGTTGTGTCTATTAATGGTGTTCATGTAGATCAATCTAAAGTGGCAGCAATTCTAGAGTGAACCACACCTAAGAGTCTACATGAGGTCCGAAGCTTCCATGGATTGGCGTCATTCTATCGACGATTTATCCAAAATTTTAGTACCTTGATTGCCCCTAACATAGAGTGCCTAAAAGGTCAAACTTTCCAGTGGACTGAAGAAGCCGAAGCAAGCTTTCAGGTGGTGTAGTAAAAGATGACCGAAGCACCTGTTCTTGCTCTCCCAGACTTCGAAAAGATTTTTGAAGTTAATTGTGATGCTTCTGGAGTTGGTGTTGGCGGTGTTCTAAGTCAAGAAGGGCGTTCAGTTGCATTTTTAGTAAGAAGTTGTCCGAATCTAAGAGGAATTATTCTACCTATGATCTGGAATTCTATGCCATTGTGAAGTCTTTGAAGCATTGGCGTTATTACCTCGTGCAGAAGGAGTTCAACCTCATCACTGATCATGAAGCCTTGAAGTACATTAATGGCCAACAGAAGCTTAGTCATAGACATGCCAAGTGGGTTTCCTACCTTTAGGAATTCACCTTCTACTTAAGACATCAATCAGGAAGTTTGAATCGAGTTGTAGATGCATTGAGTAGGCGGGTTATACTTCTTACCACCATGCGTGCCAATGTGGTGGGATTTGACACCTTCAAGGAGTTGTATGCAAGGGATCCCTCCTTTGGGAAGATATATGCAGTGGTGACTACAGGTGAGTGCAACGAATATATTATGCTTAACGGTTATCTGTTTCGTGGTTTACAGCTATGCATTCCGATTGTTCATTAAGAGAGCATATATTACAGGAATTGCATGGAAATAGGCACTTTGGGTGAGACAAAATGTTAGCACTGGTCTCATCAGATTATTATTGGCCAAAGTTAACTAGTGACGTAGCACGTTACATGGAGTGTTACTTTATTTGCTAGAGATCGAAAGGAGTCCTCACAAATGCGGGCCTGTACACTCCATTACCCTTGCAAGATGCCCCATGGCTCGACATTAGCATGGATTTTGTATTGGGATTACCTCGTACACAAAGGAGCATGGATTCTATCATTGTGGTGGTAGATCGATTTTCAAAGATGACTCATTTTGTAGCTTGTCGAAATACTATGGATGCCACCTGGATTGCTCACCTTTATTTTTGAGAGATTATTCGTATGCATGGGGTTCCGAGATCTATTACCTCGGACCGAGATACAAAGTTCATGAGCCATTTTTTAAAGAGTCTATGGAAAAAGATGGGGACCAAGCTCAATTTCAGTAGTGCTTATCACCCCTAAATAGATGGCCAAACTGAAGTGATGAATCGGAGCTTAGAAAATCTTTGGAGGAGTTTAGTGGGAAACAAACCAAAACAATAGGACCTGGCTCTACCACAAGTAGAGTTTTTTTACAACTGCTCCAAAAATAGAACTACCTAGCTGAGTCC